>VOPJ01015665.1:0-33399 GCA_014673585.1 Semibalanus balanoides | reverse complement strand
AGTGGAAGGTAACTCAGATAATATAAGCGTTTCCCTAATTTCGGCGGACCCTGTAAAAGTGAATTTCATCCGCACCTACAGGCGCCTCAGAAATCCGTGAAATATAAGATCAATACTGTTGAGTGGAGGAAAGAGATCACATCTGTAATTTAAAATGTGGTTACTTGCATAAAATCATCTGGATTAAAATACCATATAAATGCATGTTTTAACTTAAGCTGTAAAATAAACCCATAAAACAAGTCATTACAAGAAATATTAACAAATCAAACAAATGTCAGAGACGACGATAATTGGGGCGCAGTTAAGAGCCAGCTCGGCGCGGTACGGCGCGGTGTTCTGCGGAGCCAGGGGTGAGAAGTGCAGAGGCACAGCTGCTCCCTCCCAGCCACCTCACCTGGGTGTCATGCCCCCGGGCGTCATGCTGGGGGTCATGCTGGGCGTCTGGTTGGCCGGCGTCTCGTCCCAGCGCGAGCGCCGTTTGGAGGCGGATGGCGTGGGAGTCTCCTGGATGAGGTCGACGCCTCCTGTGCGGTCGGTGCGCGGGGTCTCGGCCCAGCCGCTGTTCTGGCCGGGCGTCTCTATCGGACGGAGACGAAGGAGCGTCAGCAGGGAGACAATGGAGGTCAGAAGGGAGACGAGGAAGCGTCAGCAGAAAGACAGAGGTCAGAAGGGAGTGGCGCTTCTTAAAAACATACATACTGAAGCACAGGGACTGAACTGATGACATGGTGAACGGGTTAGGAGCGAGAGAAGACGGCTCGCAGCCAAAGGTAAAGTCGTGGTTCACACGGGGCAGAACACAGTGGAATTACAAGCCGAAGCTGCACAGCTAGAGCAATCAGATCAAACACCGGTCAGGCGACGCACTGCGCACACATCGAATGTCATTTCACGGTGACATGTTTCGGCCCGCGCGGTAACATCCCACGTCAATACGATGTGGCTGGCCAGCCTGGGAATTTATGTCATTTTCATGAGTTTTGAGGTACAAATAATTTTGCTCTCATATTTTGTTCTGGAAATTTGCTCTCGTTTCACTTGATCTTACTGACATCATAGTTTAAATAATATTGCATTTTCCTCACCAGGATTTAATATGCATTACAAATCGGGAATTTTCACTTCCCAGGTAAAAATATTTCAAAAAATGGAAATGCTTATTTACCTGGCGGTCGAGACGCCACGTAACAATACACTCTCCAACAACGGATGTTTACCGGCCTCCGTGACCAAATCATGAAGCAGGAAATCCAACACTGCGGCCCAGCCCACTGACGGCCTTTGTCCGTGTCTACTGAGTTACTGACCGCCTCTTTCCGTTTTGGGCGTCTCGTCCCAGCGGTTGCGGCGGGCCGAGGGCGTGGCCTTGTCGCCTTGGGCGGGCGTCTCTCTGCCGGGCGTGGCGTGGCCGGGCGTGGCATCCCACATCTGTCGGGCGGAGGGGGTGGCGCTGGGCGTCTCGCCGCCCGACGGACGGCCGGGCGTCTCTGCCCACTGTCCGACCACCGGTGTCTGTCGGCACATGGCGGCGGCGATACTGTCAGTCACGTCAGGCACACTCATCAGCCACATCCCCGAACACAGCCGCACCTCCTTCACTCACCGTCACACACGACACACACACACACACAGCGCACGGCTCAGCGTGTCAAATGCCCACTCAGGAGTAGACGTGCCCGAACAAACCACTCTCCTCTCCGGTCTGACCGTACACGAATCAAGAGCCTCGGCATCATCACTCAAAGAAACAAGACCAAAAGTCAAACTATTACAACTAAACACTCGTTTCTGAGATTGATTCGATGCAAAACATACCATACATAAAATATAGTTCGCTTACGATGCTTCTACCCGAGATGGTGAGATTGCGAATCGTTTCACTACAGAGCGGCAGTTTGGCAGCCCTGCTAAGCCAGTTGCCAGCCGGCGTCGGCCGCTGGCCGTCCTCAGCTGCTGCCGTGTGACCGACTCAGTACTGACCGAGGAGGCAGCCACGTCCTCAGTGGCCGTCTTCTTCACTTTGGGCGCGTCATCGGAGGTGACGTCCCATCGGCCCCGTTTGCGCGGCGTGGCCCTCTGTCCGACCACCCCCGCCGGCTCCGAGGAGGCGTCTCCGTTAGCAGCCGTCGTGCGCAGCGTGCCGTCCTTCGCCTTGTCCTGCATCCGTCTCCGCATCTGAGGTCATACACGGACAAAGGTCAACGGGTCAGTAGAGACAGGCAGGCAGACTGCATGATACTTCGGGACACCTCATGTTTTTTTTTAAATAAATTTAGTCCGAATGCTTTGTAGGGATGGCTTTCCGAGGTCGAACCGCGCTAAGCAGAGCTTGTTGCGCTGGTCCTGACCTCACACCCGATCGCACCAATTCTGTTTGGCCGGCAGAATTTAAGAGAACGACAAGTTGTACGTCCCGACATACGCCGGAACGGTCCGCCCCGCTCGCTGACGTACCTAGCTTTGACGTGCGACCGCTGCACAACCGGCCGCAGGCCATCACATGTCAGGAGCAAATAGCGAGCGCCGAAGCGACTCGAACCCAGGCTGCCAACTACTGAGATAGGCTCAGAAGACCGGCGCTCTCCACTGAAAGGCTACAGGGGCGGACAAATGTTGCAACAGTTAGTGGAAGTAGAAGGTACAATAGTCATTCACGTCACGATTCAACTGGCATTTCCAGTTTAAAGCTACAGTGCTATTGACAACTGTCACTTCTTATAGTTTACACTGAAATGAAAGTAGATTACAAAGGAGCTCTGTCCTTTTAAGCAAACTACCAGTTTACAAATTGCGCTTTACACCTAATAATATACAGGGCAAACACAAGCAAGCTTTTGTAATCCACTTGTCAGCTGCTGAACACAGCTAGTCTCCCCCGGCGGCGCCAGAGCGTCCCGCCCCCGCCCCCGCCCCGAGTGGCGACTGACCTCTGCCTCCTCTCCGCGCAGTTGCTGCTCGCGCATGATCTGCTGGTAGCCTCGGGCGCCCACATCAGGAGTTTTGCCACCTAGAACACGCGCACACACACACACGCACACACCGTCCACTGGTCAGCGAGAGGCAGGGGACGCGCGTCACCGCCAGACATCAGCTCAGCTCAGTCTGCTCCCAGCCTGACCACCACTGCCCCTGCAGAGTACAGCCAGCGCCGGTACCGCCGCCGCCGCCAGCCACACAGCCGGACGGCCGCGCCACACCGGCACCGGCTGACGCAAATGACTGGACCAAAACGCAGCGGAGGTAGGGGTTGGATTTCACTCACCCACAGTCCCACACTGGACAGAGAAGTGCTACCTGAAACCAGTTACCAGTCCTGTGCCACGTACTCAAGCAGGGCGCCTAGTTATCGTAATTAGCCAACTTATCTTACTGTGACACAAGGAAGGTGCAAAGTGGCTGATAGTGTTAAAGTAGCATAATGATGGATTACCAAAAGCTCTCAGCTTGAAAGCTCAGCAATATGATGGATACATATGCCCGCTGCAACATCGTTGAAAGCTAGGGCTCAAGTGTTGCCTATTATGGCAATGTTGATAATTGGGGACAATGGGACGAAATCAACGTTAATCTGAGATCATGTGGTGGCCAGGCTGCCCGAGCAGAGTTCCCCAAATACGTACGTGGTCAGGACTCACATCAGCTTCGCCTGTGCTCGTAGTCACTGCCTGGAAATAATCTATGATCATCAGTGGTTTCTGCTCAGTAGTAGGCCCCCGCACAATTGGATGGATCAACACGGCTCGCGCGCGCAAACTTTTCTCAATGGCGGCATGTATTTGTATTTAGAAAGGAATGACTGAACCGACGGCAGAGGGCGCGCAGTCAGCCACGTCTTCCAGTCCAGAGCTGTTCGACTAACCGTCCGTATTCACTGCGCTCTCACTCATCATGTACTAGCCTTCTATACCATGAGCTCTTCACTCATAATGTACTAGCCTTCTATACCATGTGCTCTAAAGCACCAAAATATCATATCAGAAATGAAAAATTACTAGGGCGAAGCCTACGATTTATGTTATTGTTATCAAGCAATACAATAAACGAAATGCAAAATGCATTGCTAATGAAATATACTCCAGCTGCGCTGAACAACAATCAACTATACAAACGAGAACATTGAATAGACTACTTAAAGAGCCAGCCAGTCATAGCAGCAGGTCGTTCTCACCTAACAAATTGACCGTGTTCATGCGGACGTTTATTCCTACGCCTACGAGCCGCAAACAACACACCCTTATCCACCTAAAAACCCCGAGAATTATCCTCTGGAGAATTGACTTACCTTTCACAACCCATTGGCATATCCCCCTTCCCTTGTGTCATTAATCCAAGAAACAAATACCTTTACAGTGCAATGGATGAATATATTATTTTATTAACGGGCGCTGGCCAACTCCTCCACGTCCAATCGACCCATCAAAATTAATTAATTTGTGTGTTTAAGCGTGTGCCAGACCAAGATCCAAGCTGCGACTAACTGCATAAACAGTCCTGCCCTCTTGAGCGTTAGACTTTCAATACATAAACTCTCCACAAACAAGTATCCAACTCAATGTATAATCTGTACAACCTATTCACCGGGTAACAAGATTGCATTCGCCCGATAGGCCGTGCGACCCTTCTACTTCGCCAAAATTGCCGGCGAGACAGGAAATCGAAGAGCACAAATAGAACATATGTACAAGCTAAAATGGCTGGCAATGTGCCGCCCAAAGGGACATAAACAAGATTGAAGCTACCCCAAAGAAAGCATTCCTGGCCACCCTAGCAAATACAAGCCTACGAGATTGTCAGAACAATAAGCCACGCCCACTATACGGAAAAGGAGCCCATGTCTCTACAAACAGGACATTCGTGCGAACCCGGTGTTCCACACCGGAATGAATGCAGCCGAGACACAAATAAATAAAAAATAGTATCCTTCTCAGATTTGCACTCGATGCATGAAACATCTTAGAAACCATTGCTCTTTGAACTTAGCAACTCCCACAAATGAAGAAACCAGGCCCAAGAGGAGCCACCGGTACCACGCCAAGTTGGAGAGCAAACCCCTGATCCATGGTAGGAATTTCATCCCGCTACCCCTAATAGGGAAGCAAACACAACTTCTCATCCATTCAATATTTACAAGGCCGTCGACTATCAAAAGAGGGAAACTCATCGCAACCAAACGTAACCCGGTGGGTCAGCCCCCATTAAAATGGCCCTGAAGAGCCGTTCATCCGTAGCTCCCAAAATCACCGGGAGCCAATATACCATGACAAGGCATCTGCAAGGATTGGAGTCACTATTCAATTCAAGTTCAAGATGATAACATGCGCAGCATGAGAGTACAGAGTACAGCTATTACGTGTGGAAAGCCGAACAGGAATCCTGACTGGTCACATACCGTAAAAGCTACTGATCCATTTATCAAGTTATGTTGACATGGCCAAGTCTGAGGAGTGACCAAAGTGACCAGCTGATGTCTGATGCGTAATTGTGTTGGCTGTGGCTGACCGGGCTGACTGCGCTCCCACCGTGCCGGGACCAAGCGAGGCCCGCCCGAGTGGCGGCACGTCCTCTGAAATAGGGCAGCTGATGCCCAGCTCTACGCGACGCGCCTTCTCTGCGGACCTCTCAGACCAGAGCGGGCTCTTCCGCCCTTATCTCGCTTTCTCTCTCTCAGCTGAAGTCTCGCTGGACGGCCTCGTCGCCAGGTGTGTCGCCTCTCAGACGAAGACGCGCGCAGAGAATTGAGAGCCGTTAGTTCAGGTGGAGAGTGTCGGCCACCCCCCGGCCCGCCCCGCCCTCCGACCAGGCCGCCGCCGCCCGTCCCAGGAGACTGGATCTCCCGACCGAGCAACGAATCAACGAATCGGTCAACAATGGTGCCTCAACACTTATTTTGAATCGCGAAAACTTATTGAGAAGACGTTTCTGTACTGAGAGGCAAACAATAAAAAGGACAGATTGCATAGTTAAAAACATAGAAAAAAGCGACACACAGATGTGTCAAAGCTTGATATCCACCCTTACATAAACATTAAGTAATCATATACGCAAAAAAGTTTAATCTCCATCTTTTTTATAAAAGACACTATTGAAAGACCTGCTTGACTAGAACTAAAACCTAAATGAATTATTCCATAATTTACGTTTAGAGCCCCTTTTAAGTGTTTATAATAAGGGCCTTTTTAAAAAATATTGTATTAGATAAATGGGTATTAGAATCATTTTGTAATGAATGAGTGCCTGCCTACCACCTAATAACAGCGGTAGGGCCTATGTATTTTGTCTTGACTCGCCACTTGAAGGTTGTAATTTTGAGGCCATTTTGAGGTATTTTAGTTGCGTTCCCCAGGTGTTGCGAGGCCGGCTCCGGAGACGAGCGGCCGACCCGGCCTGTCCCCCTCCCCCACAGCGACAGCGAGGCGCACACACGCCGTACGGCCGACCCACCGTCACACGGCCGACAACACGTCCCCCATCAGAGCCATCTCCACCACACTCCTCACAGACACAGGTACACACAGACACAACACAGGACACACAGAACACAGGACACAGGGCAGACACCGCCGCCGGTGAGGCCGGCATCGCACATCTCAGGAGCCGATGAATCGTCCCAGGAGCCCCCGGGGAGAGAATCTACCACCACAGCCCAGCACTGACCGTCAGCGAACGGGTCGAGCCGCTCGGGCGATATGACCATCTGTCGGCGGCGCGCCCGGTACTCGTCCTCCCGGTCGGCGATGGTCGGCCGCCGCCGGTCCGCGAACGGGTCATAGTCCTGCTCCGCCTGTCGACACAAACACGGACAGGCAGCACGTGTCCCAGCGCCACAGTGTAACTTCTGCAGTGCACACTATTAACAGCTGTTTGAAAGAAAACTAGCTGGTACATTTACTAGTGAGGTGATATAAAAATTACTGGCATATTATGCAACATAACAGAAGGTAGAGATCAGAGCACATTGAGAATAAGAATAAGGCAGGTGAGCACTCAAGTTGACCCATGTGTACACACCACATATGACACAACTAGTGTCATTGCCACTGGACTTGTAGCATTGTACATACCTGGGGTATGTCATTGAGCAGAGCAGCTGGTGCATTGAAGCTGCGCTTGTTTTGGCCATAGGATGGTTCTTCATCATCAGCCTGTAATCAAGAGGACCATCTGTAAAATAATAATTAACATTTTGCCAATATTAAAAAGTAGGTACACCGTACAGGCACAGCTAATCATTACCAGTATTGCATTACCAATTGATTGATTATTGGGGTTTTCGGGCGCATCGAAATTGAGGATCACTTTGCGCCCATAACATATATTCAGCTAGTTAATGCAGAGTTAACAGTGAGTGTGAAACCTTATAGCCAATATGCATGAGAAGACAGAGCCGTTCTGAACAAAGTCTGAGCCATTTCCCAGCAGATCATGCAACGAACTTGCATTACCAACTAAATTATTGCAATTAAGATGATTCAGACAAAACTACAAATATTACTAAGGAAGGTAAGCTTGCATTGATGATAGCCGACATGTAATACTGACGCACTTCTGACGCACATATCAGGATTTTGAAAGGCACTTATGCCTGTAGGTCCTGGTCTCGCCGAACACTTTGGATATGTAATTGGTTTGATCTAGATAATAGACACTTTGTCATGTTTACAAGTTCACAGCACAGCCTAAGCTGACCAGCAATGCACTAGTACTCACATCATCAACCTCATTTGGTGCAATTGATGTTACATAGCCTTCAAATTTGCCAGTTCCTCCATAGATCTCTTGATCAAAGAACCCTGTGTTGCCCACGGATACTCGCTCCTTCTCCTTTTCAGCAACTTCTTGGAGGCCCTTCTTTTTGCTTTGCAGTTCTCGAATCTGGGCTTCAATATCTGAAATAAATGATATCACCATGCATGCATTGTAAATATTGTATTTAAGAGCAGATGACCACAATGTCTGTAGTTTAGTGTAACTTAAGCAAGTACAATTGTATAACTCAACAAAGATTAATAAAACACATCTAACAATGTCAAACTCATGCTAATCTGCACTGCAAAACAGATATAAATAGTAGGATAATAGAGAGATATCATAAACTGCATTTCCTATGCATACCTAGTACCTACTAGAAGAGTATTGAAAATGTTGATTTGGTGAATCAGCTCAAGGATCATACCAAATATATGAAAATATCCAGTAACACCAGCATCATACTCTTATTCAAGTTACATATGTTTACAATCAATAATCTACATCACTGTCAGATGCTTTGATCATTTAGGGTAAATGACTACAACAACAGAAACCTACAATACTACACATTCCATGCTGTCAGTAGTTAGGATGGCACTACATGACATGAAGTCTGGACATGTAAAACAGGGCCATTTTACAATCAGGGGTAGCTTTGAAAGGCTAGGGTAACTTTGATTCAAGAGGGTTACCCCAGTGAGGAAAATGACACCACATTTCTTGTGTTTGATGTACTTAACAAATACTTGCAACAGGCTTTGATGTGACATATTGTCACATATGAGCTGAGTCATGAGTGTCATCAGCTGTCATGACATAAAGCATTGTGCAATTGCTATAGTCATGTATTTATAATCTGGCATGCAAGCACATGTTCTTTGCTCTTAGAATGTAGGTTGGTTACAGACAAATATTGGAAAAGCACCTACAGAGTACAGTGCTGAAATTCTTATTTGTCCTTTAATATCATACATTTATTGGCAATCATGTCATATAAGAAACATTTTCTGATTATGAGGGTGTATAATAGACACAACATTATGCCAATCCAAAGTGTATAGACAAATATTCATGGAGCATGCCGCAGCAAGTGTTAGGGATACATTACTTGACCAAGAAACCTCCAAAGTGAAACATGTGCCCCATGAATCACTTTGTAATAGTGTTAAACATATAGCCCTGCAGGCCACCTAACTACATTGGTTCTATTGCCACTTTATGCAATGTATGTCCAGGGAAAGAGTTTCTATAGTTGTACAAATGAATGCAAAGACAAACAAGAAATATCATTTGTCAATATTTATCCTGATGAGTCTAACATGCATTGTCCATGTTAATTCAAATTTTTACTTTGGAAATTTATCCCACCTAGTAAAACTTAGATTGAACCAAAACTGAAGAAAATATACTGATAAATGCATATGCAGTCTACCCAGGTGGAAGACACCTGGTCTGGCAGGTATTGGCGACCTTTGTTCATGAGATTTAATACTCAATACTCAATACTCAATAGGTACGGGATAGAAGGCCACCGTAGCTGTGGCCTTAGGACTCCCGCTCTATCGCGTCAAGTCTACAAATTCTTCTGTGTCCTTGTCCAGTATTTAACAAATCTCCAATGCTCATGCACGACCTCATTTTCTTAAAACATATTTAAATGAAGGAGCGCCAATGACATCTCAGGAGGGTTGTTCCAGTTGTTGATTACTCGGATCTTGAAAAAGTTCTGTCTTAGCAGTCTGTTCACTGGAGTCTTTTTTTAATTTCAGGTGGTGTCCGTGTGACGTGTGTGCCATGGTTTTCAGCAAGCTCGAACAGCTGCTCATGTATAATTTTGATCCTTCCAGTGACAATCTGAAATACCATAATCATATCGCCTTGTTGCCTTCTGTAAAACATGGACGGAATGTTGACCTGTGATTTAAACCCGTGATTTCACAATAATATTGAAAATATTAGATACTTTTAAAAAGTGTGTGTGTAAGCAAGCGTGATTATAAATAAGCGTCTAGGAAATAGAAAAAAGCGAAGAAAAACAAAAAAACGTTCCCACGTTAGCAGGCAAATGTGGCGCAATACATTATCCGGTTTTACGTAGCTACAACAGGAATAAGAATACATATGCACTAATGTCTTGTTCTAACACAGCAAAACAATTTTAGAGTACGCAATGTCAATGCCGATTGTAGACTATTTCATTAATTACCGTCATGTGTCTGCCGCGACGCCATCTTTGCGTTGTGACCCCAGCTGTGGTGCAGTGAGCTCTTGTATACAAAATAAATAAATAATTAATTATTTGCATTGATTTTCCTATTCCCTTCACCTTAACAAAAAATACTTCATTTTAATGTGTTAAAAGTTTAATTTCAGATAGATATATTTTGTAATTGATCCACAGAAACATAATGATTTTCATTTAAATTGGTCAAATTTGTGAAAGAATATAAGATACTTATACGAATATAAATAATTTATATTTCAATAGAAAGGGCAGATGTTACCTGTAAAGTTTTCCTTCAGAATTTGCGCCGTGTTTGAGAAATGCGCCATAATAATGCATATTCTACGGACAAATGTGTGCATTAATGTTGTGATAAAACGGCGTATAGACACGCGGTGAAGGATTTTATTTTAAACTGTTATCCTTATCACACATTTTTTCCAATTTGGCTCAAGCGTATGTTAGAATATGTTTACATCAATTGATAACCTAATATTTGATTGATATAATTCTACCGACTTTCCAATTGATGGCGAGCTGGAAATTATTGGATAGGGACTTGGGTGCTGCACATGCAGTCATAAGCCAAAACAGTTATACAGAAAATATGGCATCATTTCCAAAACGAGGGTTGAATAAGAAAGATTCTGATGAAAAGAAGAAAAAGCATGAACAAGAAAAAGAAGCTGCAAAGGTATGTATTATATTGGAAGCAAGGGTAACTGTGGGTCTGGCGTCACCGTCTCGGCCGGGTGGTAACACTTCCCAAAGTTGTCATACTGTTACGTATTACCCACTATAGGTACTTGCTTTGGTAACAGTGGGGCTGTGTATCCAAGGTAAACTTTAAAAGGCGTCACCATCACGGCCATCAGTATCACTTTCCAAAGTCCTGTTAATGTTGCCTGAATTTGGCTCTGTTTCACAATCACTGCCCCCACCACCATCAGTGCCTGATTCGCCTCTGTTTAACAAAACAAAGACCCCACCATCTGTTCCTGAATGCGCATATGTTTAACCATCACTGCCCCCACCATCGGTGCCTGAATACGCCTCTGTTTCACTATCCCTAGTGACATCAAATACAGCAGCCTCAATTTAACCTTGAGAATTTGGAGCAAACCTTGAGAATTTGGGGCTGTCTATCTAGCAAATTTGGGAAGTGTTACCACTCAGTTGTGACGGTGATACCAGCACCACCGTTACCCTATCGTTATTGAAAATGAGATGAAGAATAAACTACTGTTAAGTCAAATATATAAAAACACCACACTTTTTATATTGTGCTAGTGTACTGGTGTTCTTGTATGTTTACAGCACCCAAAGTGTGCAAAGTCTGGCTATTATTACAGCCTATTTTATATTATAACAGGAGTTTACCATAGGTACCAATTTACTATCTCCCCATATATAGAGGAATTCCATGGAGAATACTGACTTTGTTACATTTGATAAGCATATCTATAGACATAATTGTTATGCAAGATGATGTGCATGTTAACAGTATTGATTATTGAATGTTTTGGATATATACTCATTTGCATTATCATCTAAGCATTTGTGTTCCTTTGGGTGTGTTTAATTTGAGTTGTTAGATCTGTGCAAAACAATTTACTGAAAATGGATGAAGCTTCTCAATTTATATTTATCAGTCTGGCATGTTTCCAATCTCTCTGTACTGCTTGTTATGAAGCTGTATTTGCTGGTGTCTAGCTTTCCTGAGTCCATTTGAATCTGTATTTTTCAGGCTTTTGAAGAATTTGTGCAGACATTTGATGAGGAGCCAGCAGCTACATCAAAAGGAAAAGTATGGGTAAAGGCAGGAACTTTCAATGCAGGTACAAGAGGTAAGTTAACCAGAGATAGACATACCTTATCTCCAATTTTAGTTTCCATTTGCTCTTGGAACATCACAAGCTCTGCACTGAATTAATAACTCAATATTGATTATATGTTTCTTATAGTTCAGATACAACTCCTTTTTCCTGTCAGATAAGGAATAATTGAACCTAAAAGTTAAAATTGTCTTATTTTTGGCAAGCTAGGTTTGAAAGTGGTTAACACAATGTGTTCAGGTCAGATATGGTTTATGTGCTACTTACCTACATAAAGTAAAACGATATAAATTTTGATTGAAGCACTTAAGATGATGTCCACTTTGCATATTGTATATTTTCATTTGCAGTTTCATACAGTACCTATACACTTGTCGCTTATGCCCAAATGTGTAGGTACAGTAGACGCCGCTTATTAAGCCCACCTTGGGACCGAAAAATTAAAGGCTTAATAACCGATGGGCGCTTTATCCGAAGTACCTAATATGGTCGCATAAACAGTAAAAAAGACATGATTATCACCAGCGCAGTGATGCGGCCCCTCCTTCGCGACCGTCGCGTAGGAACTGCCGTCCGGCTCTGGCGATAAATCCTCCGAGACACTTCTGGGCCAATGTGCGCATGCATGCTCCATCACGCCACGATGCGGCCGGACTAGGCATGATGCAGAGCAAAAACTGCGGCACCGCGGCCGCTTGTACACGTGTAGAGCCGGCAGGAGTGGGCGACACGATGACTTGCGCGTGCTGAACTGGGCCTTATAACCGAAGTGTGGGCGTTATAAGCGAAGTATCTGCCTATACTTTTGTACAGGAAATTCCGTACCGGGCTAACTTGGGCGTAATAAGCGGCTGGGCGTATTAACCGTGGGCTTAATAAGCGGCTTCTACTGTATATCATGGTGCTTTTAGTATTTGCAAGAAGAAGTCCCATTTTAGTGTTTGGTGACTTATGCTAAAACAGTTGAGTGAGGAAACCGTTTACTTACTTATTATGGAACAATCATCAAAATATAGTTTATACGTGCATAAATCACAGAGGTATCTTTTCTTCATCAAGTTGTCAGACTCACATACTTTCTTTCTTTACATTTACCATGTGCTTTTCCACTATGATTGTTAGTTGTGGATTGACATGACTGACCATTAGGGTGTTTCATTTTGCACTCGTTGTTCGGAATCAATTGGCACCCTAGGTTTCCTGGTTCCGTTTTTCATGCTGATTCGAAAATGAAGTCGCGTTTTTTTTGCCGCAAATAGTTCTATTCTAAGGTTACTGAGAATACTAACAAGATTGAAGAGACTGGAGGCTGAGCAGCGGTTTGTGGACTAGAAATCTCATGAACGTCAGAAATATGGAATATGGGGAGCGCCTCCAGGCTCTCAAGCCTGTTCTCACTCAGTAAAAAAGGAAGACTTCTCCCGTGCGGAATGATCGGATGGAAAGATTTTCAATGGTAAAAGTGTTATTCAGCCCCAAACGACCTATGGGAATTGAACAACAACCCAAGACTGCGTGGCCACAGCTCAAAATGAATGTAAGGCGCTGTCAGGTCGATGCCAGGTCTCGCTTTTTTGCTTTGAAGCGAGTCGTTAAGACGGAACTCTCTACCTGTGACAGTGGTTGAAGTCAACTTTCCTGACTTGAATTCAAGGCAACCTTGGCGAGTGCCTGTGGCAACAGGCTCTATAATCGTCCCCTAGTTGAGATTGAGATGGATCAAACTCTTCTGGCGCCCATATCATCAGTTCATCCCCTTCCCTCTTCACTTATTTTATTTTATTCTTCCTTCTTCAGCAGACCTAGAAGGGTAGTGCAAATCCCCTGGTATGCGCCCTGTCCTTTCCAAAGCAAGGGCAGGTTAGAAAGCGGCCAAGGGTTCTGCTCTCTTGTGGGTCCCTACAAAATATTAATACAAACCCTTGACTGATCTTCTGCATCCTGTCGCCAACTCCTTTCCTATTATTGTTTGTTGCATTGTTCTGCCTTGTAGATCCATAGTTGTAGAAGTTTGGGCATAATTATAAGTACTAGGGATCAGGCTCTCTCTATCTCTCTTTTTGTGGTTTTGCACCTTCCTTCACAGTAGACAGGCACACACGAGAAATGTTCTGCTTTTTCTCGGTGAAGCAAATCTCCATGGATTTTTTATTTTTATTCTTATTTACTTTCATTTTTATGATTTTCTTCTCTGCATGAACCTCTTACTTGAGATATAGTGTATGTACCTGATGCAGACACACTTTGAGATCTCTTTCCCCAGTAAACTTTACTAGATAATATTCTGTTTGAATATAGTACACACGGAGATTGCGTGTCTCTTTGCTCTGGCCCTTTCCGCTCCCTTCCCTCACCCTTTGAGTGGCTCATGGTGGGGAGGCCAACCGAGGTGAGTTAAACCCAGGTGAGTTGTCCTCATTTGCCTTTTTTGTTGGCATTCTCGCTCTTTTCCGGTGTTCCTAAGGTTTTCTGGATATCAGTTCCAGGAAATGCGATCAGCATGCTACATAACAGTGTGTTTTTGTCAAGCAAGATGCTTAATGACCAAAAATGTGCTCGTAAATTTTACCCAGGACATCGTCAGGTCACTGACCCGTGACCGGTATTCTTAAGTCATGGTGTATTGTTCACATTTTCGCGTTCAGGAAGACAATAATTTTACTTAACATGCATAGACAGGGAACGATTATATCAACAATCATTCGAGTTCTAGAACAAGGGGCTCAACAAAACGTTTTCCAACAAAAGGTGTATCTGAATTCTGAATGCCACCTTCGACTCGAAAATGTTTTAAAATATATCTGTATTATTCTGTTTTATTCCAATATATAGGCTAACTTTTGTTCTTCGTTTTCTCAACGATAGATCATAACAGTTTTGGGCATTTTGAGAGATTTATTGTGCTTCATATTTATTATTCCCTTAAAACNGCAAGATGAATCTGAAAACTATACGATGGTCTATTGTGTTCTGAATTCAGGAGACTGCAATCCCAAGATGCTTCTGCAAGGATTCCAGACTTGACATTGGAAGGCTGCATATCATACTGCTGAATCCTGTGTGTCCTAAGGATTGAAACCACAAAGAAGTGTTGCTGTTCTGCGTTTACAACGGAAGATTTCAACCAATAGTCCCCCATGAATACATTATGTGATGGGAAGGAGTTATTGCCCATTTCTCAGCCCAGGACAGACCTAGGCATTCTCATTGATGATGAATTGATTTTTTAGTTTCTATGACCATTGCCGCATACATAGCCAGAAAGCAGGTGGAGTAAAGCCCATAATTTCTTAAAATCTACCTTGTGCCGATCTCCTGACTTCATGTACATATTCTCCAGCCCACATTCGACCTATCATAGAGTAGCTTCCACTGTGGCATCTGCTTCATTACCAACAAGACCTGAAGAGACTGGAGGCTGATCTACAGCGTTTGTTGGACTGAATATCATATTGAACGTCAGGAAATATGGAACATGGGGACTGGGAGTCGCCATCAGGCTCCATCCTGTTCTCTTAAAAAGTCAGACTTCTCCGTTGCTGACATGATACAAGTGCTGGAATGATTTCAATTTGGTATATTTAGTGTTTCTTTTCACCCAATTTACGACCCTATGGGAATTGAACAACAACCCAAGACTGCGTGGGCCACAAGCTCAAAATAATTGTGAGGCGCTGTCAGGTCGATGCCAGTCTCGCTTTTTTTGCTGAGCGAGTCGTCAAAGACTGGAACTCTCTACGCTGTTGACAGTTGGGTTGAGTTAACTTTTCCCTGACTGATATTTCATAGGCATATCTAAAGCGGCCGAGTGCCTTTGGGCAACAGGCTCTATGAATTCGTCCCCTAGATATATTGAGAGGATCAAACTCTTGTCTGCTACGGTATATCATCTTCAGTTCTATCTCTCATCCTTCTTCACTTATTTTTTATTATTTTCTTCCCTTCCTTAGTGCAGTACCTGAAGATTGGTAGTGCATGATCCCTCGGTTATGCACCCCTGTCTCTTTCCAAGCAAGTGGCAGGTGTTAGAAGCGCCAGGGTTCTGTCGTCTTTTGTGTCTCCTATGAAATATGAAATACAAACCCTTGATGATGACTTGGGCTTAAGGGCGCCGCAACAAAATAGTTATATGGCGCCCATGAATACAAACCCTTCGCTGAGCTAGCTCTTCTGCATCCTGTCGTCAACTCCTTTCCTCTTATTGTTTGTTTTATTGTTCTGCCTTATAGATCCATAGTTGTAGGAGTATGGGCATAATTAGAAGCGCTAGGGATCAGGCTCTCTCTATCTCTCTTTGTGGTTTTGCACCTTCCTTTACAATAGACAGGCGCACACAAGAAATGTTCTGCTTTTTTTCTCGGTGAAGCAAATCTCCTTGGATCTGTCTATTTTTATTCTTATTGACTTTCATTTTTATTGTTTCCTCTGCATGAACCTCTTTACTTAACCATAATAGTGTATGTACTGATGCAGACACACTTTTAGATCTCCTTTCCACAAGCTAATCTCTCAGGTGGATACTAATTCTCCGTTGGAGGAGATTCAGTTTTTTTTTTTTGTTTGTAATATTAGAGCGCAGAGATGCGTGTCTCTTTGCTCTGGCTTTTTCCCTATACCCTTAACCCTCACCCTTATTGATGTGGGTCAATGGTGGGGAGGGCTCTACCAGGTGAGTTTAACCAGGTTGAGGTCTTGAACAGACTTCTGATCAGAGTGCGTCGTCTATTAGGCTGACTGCTACAGAACTTCTGATCAGAGGCGCTTATGGCTGACAGTGGGAGTGAGTCGAGGCGCAGCTATGGTCCTGAAACTCATACTTCTCCCACCCAGCAGGCGTATTAGGCTGTTTAACAGAACATTCTGATCTAGATCGCTATATGGTTCTGGAACAGAACTTCTGAGTGCGGGAGGCGCTATAGGTTGAACTATAGAATTTTGACGGATTCCAGAACTGCTGCTGTTATAGTGGGGGTTCTGAACATGAACTTCTGATCAGAGGCGTCTATAGGTTTGGACATTAACTTCTGATCAGAAGGTGGCGTTCCATCATTAAGGTCTGACAGAACTTCTGATCAGAGGGCGCTAGTTAGTTTGGACGAACTTCTGATCAGAGGCGCTATAGGTCTGAACAGAACTTCTGATCAGAGGCGCTATAGGTCTGAACAGAACTTCTGATCAGAGACGCTATAGGTCTGGACATTTCTCAGAGAAGCATCCACTTCTTCATCTCACCATGCTCAGCGACATCACACATCTGGTCAGACATTCAGCCATGGACAAGGGCGTATCCAGGATTTCTCCAAGGTAACACCCGCGGTCAGTGAGATGGGCCACCATCGTACACAGAGAGCCAAAGCCCTCTATATATATTAGCTTTGCTATCACCATTCAACATATACTAGCAAATTTCTTATCACTCATTTTCTACGCCACTAATTTTCCTTTGGGCCACTATTCCATGAGTTGGTGGGTATATGTGATTAAGGGCTGGTTTTTCAAGCGGGGCGCTGTAATCTTCTGAGGTTTTATGCCACTATGTTTGGGGTTACCTTTTCTGGATATAATTCACGGCAAATTTGGCAGAATCTACCCTGGGGCCTGTAACAGTCTGCATTAACAAACGAGTCAGCCTGCAAGGATCTGCACTGCAAGGATGTCACACATCAGAAGATCGATAGCTGATTAACAAGGTAGCTAATGAACTGAGCACGCGGTCTCCACTAAATACTTTTAGTCAGCAGCAATAAAACATTCCCAGAATTCACATTCAGTGTCGTAGAGAACTTGACCACAAAATAACCATTCGAAGTCAGATATACATACAATGTTCCTTCGTCCTTACTTAAAATCTAGAAAATGAGACGCGAAAATAAACGGACCGATAACTTAGCAGACGCCGTGGTGCCCTCTTGGTTGATTTCTAAATACGCCATTGCCCACTGGTGCCAATGTATTTTTTGATCTCATGGTGTGAGTTTTCGGTTTCGGAAACTAGACTTTGCAGGTGAAATCGGACACGGTTAATCTACCGATACACACCAAAAACTCGATATTGGCCTGCAATGTAGCACTATTCCTTTAAACTATCAAAACTTTTTCAATACAAGTCTATCATATCACAAGAAATAAACACTAGTAAACAATCATTGCGATCATTGCAACAACCATTTCGATGTAACGAGACCGTTTGTATTTCATGACACCAAGTTATTGGTCAATGCACATATACAAATGTCAATCAATGCACCATGCACTTATACAAATGCCCATCACATAATTATTTGTTATCAACTAGTAGACAATTAAATGACGAACAAATCTTCAACTGCAAACAAAGAACAGCTCACATTCAGGTAAACAACAACAGGCAAGTGAGTTGTAGCACCAGGCGCACACGGCAAGTCCAATGCATAGTGAAAGGTAACAGGACGTCCTCATTTACTCGTAAACAGGCTTTAGAAATCATCTCTAAAACCTGCACTCTGTCTTTGATTGTAGCATCACTAATGCATTGGTCAAAATACAGGTATGTATAAGAGCGTCATCACCTGCTTCACTGCAACTGATGGCGACATAGCTGACCATCGAAAACTCCACCATCGAAGCCAAGTACCTTCTTGGACCTTCAACCCTTCACCTAAAACTTTCGTAGACTTCAACACAATCTTGCTGCAGGATCACGATCACAATCTCCAGTTAAACAAAAGCCACGTTCTGCCGTAGTCTTACTTACACGACTACCGATGGCGCCTTTACCGCATAATTCCGCACATGTGCACCAGCGTAGACCCTAGCGTAGTCTCCGTCACACTCAGCGTCATACCCTGCGGCGTCATAGTCCCCTCCACCGACTACGTCCTGGTCTGTCACATAGTCTCTGCTGCTCAGCAGGGTGAAATGGTTGTGATTTCCCACCGTGACTGGCTCCCCACCCTTTCCCGGACCAGCCGGCACCAGTCTTGGTAGGACTTTCTCCTGCGGGGCCGCACCGCCCACCACTGAACTGCGGCTGCGGTCTCGGCGACGTCTGCGGCGCACCAGCAGCAGCGCCACGAACGCGGCGCACACGGCGGCGAGCAGTGACGCGGCGGTTATAATCGCAGCGGCCATCCACCAGCCGCAGTCGAGGTCGTGTTCTCCGAGCGAGGTCAGCAGCCGGCCGGACCCGGCACACACCACTGGCGACACTGCGGACGCGTTCGGCACCCTCCGAGGCAGCTCCCACAGCCAGCGCGCCGAACAGTTACACACGAGCGGGTTACCGCTGATGTTGAACAGCTGAACACGCTGCAGGAAGGACGTCATGTTCTCCAGCGAGCCCAGGCCGTTTCCTCCAATGTTCAACACCCTCAGGCGTCTCATCGAGTGTACAGCAGTCCGGGGAAACCACACCAGCCTGGGGTTCTCACACAGATGAATCTCCTCCAGTCTCTTGTTGTTACTGAAGACGTGCTCTGAGACTGAAGCCAGGAAATCGCTGCCACACAGCCTGACTACCTTGAGTCGCGGCAGACTGTCCAGGTGCCGCGGCATCAGCGATCTGAACCGGTTTCCACCAGCGTTCAGCTCCTCCAACTTCAGCGGCGCCAGCGAGGGAGCTGGGAACGCCTCCAGGTGGTTGAAGCTGACATCCAGCACCCTCAGCTCGTGCAGCTCAGAGAACGCCTCCGCGTGGATCCTGCCGATGCCGTTGCCGGCGAGGGATAAATTATGGAGGGAGCGGAGCACAAAGAACGCGTGGAAAGCGATCTCGGTCAGCTGATTGTCGGCCAGCCGAAGGGTGCGCAGTCGACCGAGGTGTCGGAACGCGTCAGAAGGCACGTGGGAGAGCTTCGTTCCCGGAGAGGTCGAGCGACTCGAGCTCTGCTAGGACCCAGGAACACCTGCCGGGAGACGGCTCTGATCCGGTTCCCGGGGCAGATGCAGCCACCTCAGTCGGGACGTGGCGCCGAACACCCCGTCCTCCAGCTCGGTCAGCAGGTTCTCGGAGAGGTCGAGCAGCACTAGTTTGCCGAGACCCTCCGAGCGCGCCTCGCTTCAGCTCCGTCAGCTGGTTGTTGGCCAGCTGCAGCCGCCGCAGCTGCTGCTGCAGCGACAGCTGCTGCTCGCCGAGGTGACGTCAGACTGTTGTTGGAGAGGTCCAGCTGGCGGAGACTCGGATAGAAGACGAGCGTGTCGGCCACGCTGCTGATGGCGTTATCTCGGAGACGAAGGAGGTGGATGCGCGGGTCGAGGAGGATCGGCACGGCGCTGAGCTGAGCTGAACTGCAGTCGGACGCCTGCGGACGGCAGCGGCACTGTTCAGGGCACAGCGCTGCTGATGGACTGCTGAGCGTCAGCAGCGTCAGCAGCAGGGCCGGCAGCATCAGCGGCACGGACAGCACACAGGGCAGCGACATATGCCTCGCAGAGAATGGAGCCAGCATTGTCAGCAACGTTCTGAAACGGGAAAAGACATATTGGTTACGCCAATAGACCATGGAACGACGAATTACGTGGAACAGCGAGCCAGAACACGACAGTGGATGCTTTATGTCGTAATTTAACTCATTATTGCTTATTGTTATACAACATTTTTCTTCATCACGAAAAGTAGGTACAATTCTCTTCGCAATTTTTGTTTTCTTGTAAATCACATAATGCTTACATAATGTTGTGATACAGCAGAAGTACATCCATTTGTGAGAGGAAGATATTTTCGAAAGCGAGAGGTATATTCGTATTTTGTCGCCAGGTATGAAGCCTGACGGTTTTTGCTCATCATTACCTGTCTTGCAACTTCAGTCAACGTTATATTCAGCAGCAAATTCCAGCTCTACCAAGAACATTTGTATTTTGTCTGCTGTTAGCATTCTGTGAAATGAACGTCAGCAGATTTAGGGTTTGTTTTCCTCTTCGAATATTGTGTTCTCTGCTGGCTTTTCGAAGCGTCCACAAATTGTCAAAGTTCGGTAAATAATGATCACAATTCTAAAACTCATCGACGAGTTGCAAAGAAATGAGGGGATACTTTGTTCAAAACAGCTGCAAATCTACTTCTGTCGGGAATACAGCTCGTTTTAGCATTATTAGAGCTGCAGAAGTCAGGCCTGCGGAGACCGACACCGGATCCGGGGGTCTTGGCGCCTGGTCCTGGTTGTCTGTTTAGATGAGACACTGGTGCCTACGCTGTACTTGATCATGACTAACTGCAATGCATTCAACATTCAACTCGTGAAGCAATTCATTCAACATTCAACTCGTGAAGCAATTCATTCAACATTCAACTCGTGGAGCAATGCATTCAACATTCAACTCGTGGTAAGTATGTACAGTGTAGACCATATGTTCTGTCCACTTCATCGACACCACCTAGAGTCTCTGTCTCTGTCTGTCGGTGCTGCACGCAGTGAAATTATGAGGACGGGATCTGACCTGAGGGCAGTGCCTCGCCGCGACACGTAACCTGACTCTGAGGGCGGCACCTGGCCTGAGGGCGGCACCTGACTCTGAGGGCGGCAAATGGCCAGGGGTAGCACCTGTACTGAGGGTGATGCATGACCTGAGGGTGGCACCTAGCCTGAGGGCGGCTCCTGGTCTGAGTGCAGCAAACGTCAGATATCGATCACCGTAAGCAGGCCTATTTCAGCGCATTCGGCGCGGAAACTGGTCTGCTTACGAGACCCTGCCGCGCCCTGCGCCTTTGGTGCAGCCGCCACCATCCACCCCTGCCGCCGAGGCACGGGACGGGGGGGGGCGCGTCCCACGCGCCCCTGTACCCGCCCCTCTGCACCCAAACCTTTCGATGCAGTGTTTCTGGTTTGCTGTTGCGCCACCCTCCATACCAGTCGCGTTTCGTAGCGGGGTTTATTTTCGGGGTAAGGTAAGGGGTTTCTTTTTTTAGGTACTGTGCGGGGTTTAATTTTCGTAGTAAGGTGTGGGTTCTCATTTTGGGGTACGATGCGGGGTTTCAATTTCCATATGTTCTTTTAAGCTACTCTAATCTTAACTTCAATTATTTGTATCCTGGCGAAACCATGCAACATGACCATTTATGTTGCTCTTAATTCCTTGGCTATCAGAATAGGGCTGCAGGTCAGTGTTCACATCTCCAGAGTCAATTGCAAGGCCTAGGTACGCACCAGCACCGTCCAAGTTTTTGTTTGATCAGCAAAGCTGTCCAAAATGTGTTGAATGCTATTCAAAAGAGGAGAGACATAATGTCAAGACCTGTTTAATGTTTCAAAAAATGGCTACGAAACTGAACCATTCCTTCTATGAATAGTGCGATAAAGTTTTGATAAATGTAGAAATTCAGGTCCTAGTAAAATTACCTAATTGATGTATGCATAAACCATGGGATCATCACACAGGGCCACGGACTGTTTATTAGCCTTATATGAACCAACTATACCCAGTGCAAAACAAATGAGAGTAATTACTGTGCCCCCAATTACGTCATGGTGTGTAATGACGTCATTTGTAATACAGCTGCAGACGCAGGAGGGCAGCTGTATCAGGGTTTAGTGGCTGTATCACATCATCAGCTCATGGCGCCTATACGGCATTCCAGGTTATTGACATGACCTCAGAGGTCACCTAATGACCCATGACCTTAAAATGGCTATCAACGGCTTCCTTTCGCAACAAGCGCACGTTCGTCTTGTTATCGAATCTCTATCTCGATTAGCGGTGAAACGCCAGGGGGTCGTACATCCCCCGTCCGCTCCTTTATCTCCCCTGTACGGTCACGTAGGTGTCGGACGGTACACCGGCACTGACCTGCATTGCTTTTTCTCGTAACTGGATGTGTTGGGCGCATTGCGCAATACAATACCTCACTGTCAGTGTGTCGTGGCCCAGCCGCATACTATGTCCCCATAAATCTGCTTGCCTTCCGACCGATAATTTCCCCGCGTGGTTATTTATGCCCCTTTGTGGAATATCTGCCTTTCAAATGAATTGTATAGAAGCGGCGACAAAGTTCACAAACAACACAACGATAAATAACGTCTCTAGTCGTTGGCCCCAGAAACTTGTTTCGATTACAGGAATTCCTCCGAATTACTCGCAAAATAATCGGAACCAGTGAAGTAAATTTTTCACCACACAACTAACCCGTGTTTTTCGGTAACAAATGTTATAAAAATACAGCTCTGAAGCACATTTCAATGCAGATTATCAACATTTTTCACAAAGCACCAGACAAAATTAAAAGAACTGACATCTGCGTCAACATGACTGTATTTGTATAAATTGTGTGTTTTTTATTATTTCAAAACTGGAGAGAGTATCTCAGGAAGGCCTTTTCCGATGTCAGTCGTTGAGTGCACTCCTATTCTTCCCGTTGGGTGTCCGGCACGGATCATCCCGCTCCTGTCTACAATCAGGCCGGGTGCCCCCGTACCCTCCCTATTGTCCCGGCACGAGTTGTCCCCTCCTGTCTTACAATCAGGCCGGTCCCCTACCCTCTCTATGTCCCTTTTGCACTGGTTGTCCCGCTTCTGTCTAACAATCAGACCGGTGGACCCCGTACCCTCCCTATCTGTCCCGGCACGGCTTGTCCCGCTCCTGTCTACAATCAGCGCCGTGGGCCCCCGTGCCCCCCTATCTTGTCTGGCACGGGTTGTCCCGCGTCCTGTCTGACCAATCATGGCCGGGTGCCCCCGTACCTCCCTATTGTCCCCGGCACGGTTGTCCCCCCTATCTACAACAGCCGGTGTCCCCCGTACCCTCCCTATTCCCGCAACGGTTTCCCGCTCCTGTCACAATCAGACCGGTGCCCCCGTTACCCTCCATATGGTGATCCCGGCAACGGGTTGTCCACTCCGTTACAATCCCGTACCCTCCATATTGTCCCGGCACGGGTTGTCCCGCTCCTGTCTACAATCAGGACGGGTGCCCCCGTACCCTCCCTATTTTCCCGTTACTGGTTGTCCCGCTCTTGTCTACAATCAGACCGGGTTCCCCCGTACCCTTCCTATTGTCCCGGCACGGGTTGTCCCGCTCCTGTCTACAATCAGGCCGGGTGCCCCCGTACCCTCCCTATTGTCCCGGCACGGGTTGTCCCGCTCCTGTCTGCAATCAGGCCGGGTGCCCCCGTACCCTCCCTATTGTCCCAGCACGGGTTGTGATCAGGTGTGCTGTATGCCCGCTATAATGGCCTGCAAACAATCGTCGACACGCCAGCCTTCTATTATTAAGCACCGTCGCTCGGCCGGCAATGGTGACCAGCTGACCACCAACGATGACCGATTGTTGACGACCGAGGAACGAACGGTCACGAGGCTGGTCACCGGTCACCACTAGCTAGTGATCAGTGACCGACGGTGAACACTGAACCAGGTCAATAGGTAGGTCACATGGGGGCCGAGTAGGGCAGTCTCAGGGGGGAGGGGGCTGGGGGAGACAGGGCCGGGATGGGGGAGGGGTAAAGTGTGGGTGGCCAAGGCTGTTCAGCTTGGCTAGCCAACACAACCAGAAACTGTCCGGGCATCGGCCAACACAACCGGAAACTGTCCGGGCACCACCGGGCAGCGTTGGTGGGGAGGAAGATAGGAGGGAGGGGAGGGGGTGTGGCTCTCGCGAGCAGCTTGTGAGTGACGTGGCAGACGCTTTGGAGAGCTCTGCTCTAAAGTTAAGAGACAGTTCAATAGTGCTTCAACTGACACGGTCTACCTTCCCCTGACCAAGTGGAGAAGGAGATTAGGGTCGATTGTGGCGGCCTGGTAGTGCTGCCATATGCCTGCTCAGACACTGGCAAGGATTCGTTCTGAGCTTTGGTTGACTGTTATTGATAATGGACGCTGAAGCTCGTTAGATTATTGAGTGATTATCAAACATATTATGATATTTCAATGACGTTTTCACTCCGGTAGCTTCTGCTTATCATATATCGACACAAATTCCAAATGTGATGTGTCCGAATTCCACGTCTAATTTTACACGTCAGATATTAAACATGCAATACCATCAGGGACGTAGCCAAGGGCACGGGGCTCATGCGCCCCCTTGAGCAAACACATTTACACAAGATAGAATGGAATTATCTGACGAGTGACGACCCGACCCTATCCCCCTCCCGGTCAACAATATATGGCTGAGGAGCGAAATTCGACTCCACCACCGACGTGGGAAACGCGTGTTCTCGTGTTCTTCGACGCGTGTTCTCACCCTCTGATAAAAAATCCTGGCTACGTGCCTGAATATCATATAAATAATAGACACGAATTGGTCATGTTGAATTTTACAGACCAATTTCACCTGTTCGAACTCACACAAATACCACCAAATCATGTCTTAATATCGCATCACCTTCTCATTTCAACTGCAGCCTATAATGCTGATGCCATTCCCATCATCTGACAGTCACACACCGCCATTTTCCTGTCATTTGATCTCGCCTGTACAGACAGCGCTGGCCGTGTTGCGGGCGGCCGGCGTACCGGCAGGGGGGTGGGGAAAGAAGGCGGGCTCTACAATGTACCCGGCTCGGTGACACAATCAGCCGCCTGCACTCTCCGTTCCATTGCTGGGGCAGACCAATCTGGTGGGAGGCGGCCGCCGCTCCATACATAGTTGATGTTTATCGCTGGTGCTGGGCGTGTGAGTGACAGCTAATAATGCGCAGCGGTGGCGTGCAGACAACCCCTGTCCCCCTACCCACCCCATCCACCGCCCCTCCGGACCGTGGCGAGGGGGAGGGCGTGCCTGGCTGGGGTCTGATGGGACGGGGTAGGCGGTGCCAGCTCAGTGGCGGTGGAGAGTTAGGGGGTGGGGCTGTGCGGGGCTAAGAGCCTAGATTATTATAAACTTAGTAAGTGACTCTCAGTGAATTCTGAAAAGTGTAACACGAATTTGATGGAGGAGAGTTTTGCTTGCAGCTTATGATATTGGATACCATTGCAGGTAGGAGAAATTCGAGCTCCACCGCCGCCGCTGGGAGCCGATGTCAAATGGCCGCCTTCCGCGTCCATTCGGCACTGGGCCAGCCAAACCACCTGAGCACATAAATAGCCTCAGGCACGTTTGATGTATAGCATAACTAGGCTGGCGTGTTTCGACGCGATTAATCATACCCGTCTGAATCCTCGTCAGTGCGGACGAACCACCTCCCGTCTGCGGATGTTAGCGGGAAGGCACGAACCGAGGAGACCCCGCCTGCAGCGTGGATCAGATACTGTACCGCAGAGCACATGTGTAGGGCGGCACAGTCTATACAGTCAGGGAAGCGCTGCGTGCCCCACTAGAGAAGCGTCTCGGGACAGCCAACCACAGCACACAAACACGGTACCTGCGCAGTACATTTAACTATTATATTATTATATAAAATATTTTACAACACGTTGCAATACATGGTTAGGCTAAGTGAGGTCAGGTGCGGTTAGGTTAGGTTAGGTTAGGTTATTTTATATTTTAGTTTTGTGTGTGCTGTGGTTGGCTGTCCCGAGACGCACGTCCCACTAGTCACTCGGTGGCAGCATGACGTCACTCGGTGGCACGGAATCACAAAGTGGAAAATAAATATTTGTTAAGAGTTCATTTGACTTTTCAATGACTACCTACAAAATATAAATTCAGTTTTACAAATCAATATTTAAAGGAATTATATATCAGGGACGGACTATCAGTATTTGATTTATTATGCATTTTGATGCTATTACTGTTGATGATGTATTACATATTGTAGCATGTTTATAGCATTGAGTTGGTAGAGCGTGAACATCGTCAGATCATAATTCCACTTTCAATCATGCGTCCGTAAATACCACTGTGTGGGATCATTGAAAGCATAAAACAAACCCAGACAATTTGTAATGCGTCGCCTGTGTTCATGGTTGTAGAAATGTTTTCAATGCTGGTGTGGACTGGTACAGGGGTGTAGTTTCCTATTCAGCTTGGCTTCAGCCCCCCAGCTTTGACGAGGAAGTCGGTCGAATCCGGGGCGAAATCTGTATTTGTACTTTAAGCGATTTTCCCAGCTCAGCCCCCCATGTATTTTTTGTGATGCTACGCCCCTGGACTGGTAGCAGACCCACACAGCCTATCTGTTTGTTTGTTTTTTCTTTTGACTTCGCGAATTTCGTCAACTTGTCTTTGAAATGGTGCAAAAATGATTTGTTTTATCAAAACGGACAGTCTAAATGTACACACGACCCCCCAAAAGCCTCTTGGATTATCAAAATTGCATCTCATAAAATAAGTTGGTGTGGATTTTCAACACCAACTTTCTAGTTGGTGTGAGTGAACCTTTCCACACCAACCACATACAAAGTAACACCCATGCCTGTGCCCAATGTCCTCATATGCTAGTAGGATTTTCCTCGTCACATCCCAATGTCTGAACCAGTATTTGACATATCATGACCTTTTATTTTCTAGGCCGTATCTCATTTCTTACGTCGACTAGTTAGGGTGCGAAGTCCGTTCCACCCGTCTCAACTGACACCCGTATCAGTCAGTCGTGCCGCTCGGTCGCTTGTAAACTTCTCACGACATAACACAGCAATGTGAAGCCACCCAACGGACTCCGCGTCGGCGCCGAGTAAATCCGTGCATGAAGTCACTGACACGGGCGAGAGCCTCCGCGCAGGGCGCGCGCAGTCTCGGCTCCGATTTACCCCTCGAGCCGTCATAAAAACCAATACCAGCGCTCAACCCAGCTCCTACACGTCCCACCCCGGGCCGTTTCCACAGGCCAGGAGGGCTGACGGGGTGACTGTCCCCGTACTGTGCACGTCACCGCTTCACTTGCAAAGGGTCGAAACGCGTGTGGCTTGCTTGCAGGTCACGATGAGCCATTTAATCTGTAAACTGACCGATTGCTGGTACCTAGTCTGACCTAGGTGCTGACCAGTCTGACCTGGTCTGACCATTAACTGACCCATTCTCCTGATAACCTTTCTTGAACCCATTCTGACCATTCTGCCATAAGATTCTGACCAGTTCTGACCAGTCTGACCAATCTGACCCAGCTGACCTGAGGTTGCAATGACCAGTTCCTGACCAGTGTCTGACCATCTGTACCAGTTGCTGGATCCTCCCTGTACCACTGTGTGACCAGTCTGGGACCAGTGCGTGAAACCAGCCCCTGACCCAGTATAATCTTGTACCGATTTCTGACCGATTCAGACCAACTTCTGACCAGTCCTGAGCGAATAAATATATACCACTTCTTAGCTGACCACTTTGACTGACCATTTCCCTGACTCATCCCCATACTTTTTAACACCTCGGTGTTACCAAAGGTATCAACAAAGCGGTTCCTACCATCTCTATGTCCTCCTGACGTGTTGGAATCGGTCCGCCACGAATTTCTGAAGTGAGGATGAGGTGATGTATTGCAATTTTGAATGCTGAAAATGGCCCTGGGAGACTTCTTCGGATTCCCGAAACGTCGCACAGGTATAACGCAATGAAGCAGACTTGGAAGTGTTAAATTTCAGTGAAGTGTTGCAATGAGGCAAATGCCAAACCCGGTATGTCATTAAGCTCTCACTTAATCCTATTCCCTGCGGGGGCAGATTCTGCCCCCCCCCCCGGTAGCTTTTTACTCGCCGCTTATAAACCGTTAGACCTAGCACCTTGAAACTTTTATAATTTTTCTACAATTGAATTACACGTGTTGTTTTCAAAATTTTGAAGAAAAAATTGGCTCGTCAGAGGCGGTTCCAGCCTCATGTTCTTGGGAGGGCGTTAAGAATGCGGTTGTGCGGTGCATACTTTCATCGTAGTTTGCGGTGCAATAAATGCGTCAGAAACTTCGTGACTGCTATATAAATCATACATACTTAAAATATACATATTTTGGAGCAGAGGCGCACTCAGGTACATTTAAGTTTGGTCCAACTTCAAATAAGTAAGATGTTAAAGGCGTTCCGCACATGGTGCCCCCAACGTTGTTCACCTGGATCCGCCTATGAGCAATACATTTTATTTAACAAATTACATGAAAATCCCACATGTGACGTTCCTATCGTCCCAAACAGTCACGAACAGCACATATTTGTTATTAGAAAATCCACAAATTTTTCATCCCTGAATACGCCTAGGATGTTTTAATAATGGTACTTGTCCTTTGTATACATTAGAGACCATTACATTGTAAACTCAAAAATGTTTTGAGAATGAAAATCGGTCGAATCCATGACCACATCGAACTTTCAAAAAACAATATTTTTCTTATTTTTGACCCCCTGGCCCCATTTTTTAAGCAAAAAAGAAACTGTAGGGTCCCTAAAATATTGACATGACGAACAGAATTGCGTTTTTCTCATCGAAATCGGCCAATCAAATCTCGAGATCTTTGAGGGGCAGCAATAGCATCTGCCCCCGCAGGTTAACGTAATTATGGCCGCCTGTGCGAACTGCGAACACAGGCCTAACAAGCCGCATCTTCAAGTACCCGTTGACATATAAGAAACAGCCACGCAATGACAAACCCAGCACGTGCCGAAATACAACAACCGCTCGTGCCGACGTCTTTGGCCGCTTCCGCTAAACAGATTATACTGGTGCCCGTGGTTTGTTTAGAGAACTGAGATCACTGCCGCCTAACGCCCCCGGCGCTGACAGATTGCTCGCCTCAGGCGCTTTTCCAGGTCTCATAGTCGGGAGCTAAATCGCAGACCGATTAGTGTTTGGTTCCGATGTGTTAACAGGAGTTCGTTTGACAAGGGAAGGTGTCAGCCGGCGACGGTGAACAACACGTGAGTTCGGCTGTGTTGCTGTGTTTGTGACAGGGTGAACAGTAGATCACGTTGTGATGTGATCTCCATGTACGCGTATTCGTCAAGCTTGCTTATGTACAACATTTTTCCGCTCCATGAATTATCAGAAACGTAGAGGAAATGTGCCAACCCAAATCGCTCATGTGGAGTTGTTGACACTGGTCTATAGAACATATTTGTTATTGAGTTTTTACTTCATTCCTCCAGATTCACTTTAGTTGCTGATATATTTTCAAAGGCGCCAAAATCAGTGTGGAATCACACAATTATCGGTTGGCGCCAGAAGGGCCTTCGCTACTAGAAGCATTGCCCTAACGACTACACCACTAGCATATATCGTTAGCGCTGGCCAATAGAAAACAACTTGCGTGCGCTGCTAGCAGCTGCCGAACAGAGCCTCGGTTTCAATTTTGCATTGTTCGTATGTTGTTTATTGTCTTAGGTGTGTCGTTCTAGATAACATCTTCTTAACTCTATTTACAGTGGCGATCGCTCATGGATATCGAAACAAAACATTGTGCAAAACAGAATATTCGTACAAATTTAACTAAAGGGGCATCAGACGTAAACTTAATCATTTCTCATGCCTCTCTCTTGGGATTACATGTTAAATGTCCTATTCAACAGTGCAGAATAAGAGTGTGGGAAAAATGTTATTCTGCACTCTAGAAGGCTCTTTCATTTAGGGGATTAAAACATTTTAGACTACGGTAATGAGAAATACTTTTTTCTGAACTCTGTGGTCATGAACTGCAGTCCCGGTCACAAAATATTGGCAGCTCGACTTGGTCTCGGCCAAAATCATTTTAAACCCGCGCACTGCAGGGGTTGCGCCGAACACGAAACTGCAGGGGGGGTTGATTTCCGCCCCCCCGTTGAATCTGCCAAAACTAACGCGACGTAAAGCGACAAGCGGAAAACGGCCATTAGAATAGCTCTATTCAAATCTCTAGCGAAATGTATTTTAATGTTCTTGATCAGGCACAATTGAGGTCACCAGTTGGTCACCAAAGGTCAGATTTTCCACGGTTTAGGGACTCTTTTAGGACTCTTTTCAGAAACCCCCAATATCTCGAAAACTATGGAAGCCTAGGAGCAAACAATTAGAGAGACATCGATAGCCATTGAAATTTGCAATGCAGTATGTTCCTAAATTGATCTCAGATCAAATAGTTTAGGACTCCAGAAGGTCTGAAAGGTCAAACATACTGTTTTTAGCAAAACAGTTTTTTGTGAATAGCATGTCACCTTAGAAAGATAGGGTAACATTTTGACGCCATCCGGTATATGATCCCTCACATTGACTGCGCTTTTGAAACATATAATACGATGAACCTGGTAAAGGTCGAACTCCAAAATTGACCTAAAGGTCAAGGGGTGCATTTGTGACTCAGGTTAAGGTCAAAGTTGCATATAGGGGCACTGCGGCCAGAACTAGACAACAGCAGTGGGTCAACCTAATCGTCTCTATCTCTTTCTATCAAGAGTTATTAGCAATCATTGCTGATTAGACCTCAGAGGACCTAGATAGAACCTTGTGAGAGATCACTGACCAACAAATTGCACCTTGATCATTTAGGAATGACGCTAAAAGCATTATTCTGAAAGAATAGCCTGATACCTGCATATTTGAGTAGAAAAGGGAAACATTTGTTTATTTTCCCCATTCACATAAATGGGAGGTCAGGAAATGACCTGACCTTTGTCACCGTACACGAAAAATCGAGATAATCCGAAATTGTATGGTAACGATATTCTATGAAATCCTGCAAGTTTCAAAACTTTCGAAAAAGACTGTGGGCTTTGGCACAGAAAGCAAACATTTTTGAGGTGAGGTACTTGACATGGACTTGTGACCATGACCTGAAGATGACCTCAGTCAAAACTTTTCCAAAGTGTGGGTAGATTGATGCCGCAAAAGAGGTGTACGAAAAATTTGGCGGCGCGCGCGCCGCCGTTTTTCCGCTACTCCTGAAAAACCTGAGGGGGGGGCGGAAATCAACCCCCCTGCAGTGCGCGGGTTAACACCTCGACTGGCAGTCATTTCCCAGCATCGTTCAGAAATATATAATCCAATAATCAAACCTTCTTAATCAAACAAATAAACAAATGATCAAACCTTTATAACGTAATAAAAATATGTTTGGCATTTCAAAAGAGTATAGGTACACTTCCTTCAAATGATCCATTGAGACGATGCTTCTTATAATAATGGATCAATTACTTGGCTTGTGATAAAACTAAAAAGCGAGACCGCGCACAACTAGCGAAAAACACCTGTCGACTGACTTAACGCCTCCATTTGAATAACCCTCACGCTAATCTATATTTCAAGGCGTTGTAGACAATGCTGGAATTCGTAAGCATGAGCTTGAGTGTGTTTATCGTTGGCTGTTATTTGCTTAGCTTAGGACCACAGGTAGTTAGTCCATTGCCTACCTGGACGAAACCCAGACCTGGAACTGCCAGCCGCCGTTAGATCTAGATTGGTTCCGTCCATCATCGCTGTTTATTTGCCGCATTCGTCTAATCTAATTAAACATATCGGCACTTTTTGCCGCAGGCGCCGCCACTGTAATTGCTGGAGCCGCCACCAGCTTTCAGCACCAGTCACTGGCAAGGCTGCTTAGCGTCATCAAAGATACGCCGCCACGAAAAACAACCGACGGGAGATAATTGGAGCCTCGTAAAAAGACCGCCGGGTTTCCGACGGACGAGAGAAGCCGGCCCGCGGAGCTGTAAACGGAGCTGCGGCGTTCGGCAGCTGTTTACGGCGAGCTGTGGCTCTGTTTACTAACGGGCGAGAGGCGTCTCAGATATCCAATAACACACATTCCGGAGCCGCGAATGGCATCGGGAAAGTCTCCGCCATCAAACTGCCTCTCAAGTATGTACCACCAGTGCAGGAAACCTTCAGTTTAGAACCCGATGTTCAACAAGCTTCAGATCAGCGCTCTTTCCGATATGAATGCTATTTCCTCTGATGATCAAACACTGACAGTATTTTGGCTGATCCTGTTAGTTAACCATTTCCAGCTCCGATTCTTTAACACGGAACGTCTTTGTGATTGGACCGGGCCCGCCTGAAGGGCCTCGTCACCACGTGGCTCGCTCGTCTGCTCGCCTCTGAAGTACCTGCTGGCAGCAGTACAGGAGGTGCACAGGGTCTGATCCGTTCAGCCTCACCTGTCTGGTTTATCACGTCACACCCTGCTAACGATATACATCATTAGGACCACACCGCCTGCGGCTTGTAACGACCTGGTAAAAACATGACGGAACACTACGGCTGCGACCTAAAAACGGCGCCCGTGTCTGTTGGAGGGACGCTCCCCAGCCGGGGAGACAGGGTTAATGAGTGCAGGGTAAACTTGGTAACCGAGTTACGCCCAGCGTTACCCATTTGCGCACAGGACACTGCAAGCCGCTACAAGTTTTGACATCTATCGCGGATCCCGACCGCCTTTTCGACAGCGGTTTTTCTGACCCAGTTAAAAAAGAGCCGCGCGGGAAGACGAATTATGAAGTCTTTGGGCGCTAACGCCCCATTGTCTGAGTTTAATCAGGTTTCACCTCCATTTGTAGGCTGGAAGAAAGCTGTGGAGAGCTTTGCAGAAGTACAATGGTGGTAGAAATTAGAGCTCTGCAAACAGCTGAGATTCGCCTCACGGCTGATGAAAAAGTGGACGGCACAGACAAATCCCGGCGAGTGACGAATCAGACCACTGCGCACCTATCAGACGGAGGAAGAACAAATCTACAACAGAGACAAAGGCTTCCGATGGACGGAATTCTGTCGATTCGAATACAAATGGATGCTTCCGCCAACATCAAAGTGAATCAGGAGCACCCTTCAAATCTTGCAGAGCCAACAATGTTT
>VOPJ01015664.1:0-65114 GCA_014673585.1 Semibalanus balanoides | reverse complement strand
TGCTTCGTTCCCGTTCTCCTTGCTGACCCTGATCACCCTGACTCCGCCTACTACAACCAGGAATAAGAGAATAACGGGGATGGGCGACTGAACGGTTTCTAGCGACCAGAACATTGTGAAAATTTGTGCCAATTAGCAGAATTTAGTTCGTGATAAATCTTGAAACGTGCTTTCTCTTTATTCCAATATCACATTCCGCAAAACAAAACAAAAATCAAGCCATACTTATAGAAGATTGCCGACTCTCCTGAAAGTTTATATGTTTATATCAGGCTGGAACAATGTCACGAGCAAAGACAAAGACTGAGAACATATCGCCTCCCATTTTATGTACCCGAGTTCGCCTCTGCCCCAAAAGATGTATACTCCAATTATGTATGATGTATAAAGCATCGACTTAGTTTCTGACTCTTTTATTCCACCGCAAACTACGAAGGAAGTATGCACCGCACACCCGCATTCGTAACGACCTTCCAAAAACATGACCCGATTTTTTCAAAATTTTCACAGAACACGCGTCATTCATATTTAGGAAAATTCCGAAAGTTTCAAGACGATAGCCGTAACGGTTCAGCAAGCGGCGGGCGAAAAAAATACGGGGGCAGAATCCTGCCCTCCGCAGGAATAGGGTTAAACGCGCCCACTCAGTTTATTGCCAACCAAGTCGTCGTCCTGGTTGGTGAAATACGAAATTTGCCTTCTGCCTTGGACAATAGACATGCACCTTTAAAAACCTGTGACTGGCGAGGCCGAGGCTAATTTGCGAAGGCCGAGGCTGCGAGGTTAAAAGTAAGATTTGCCTGCTAAACGGTTAGATGGATGTTCTTGTACTTATTACAAGTAATCGGTTCGACGCCCATTAGTTTTTCCTACACATATTTTGTTGGAATGATGACGGTGGCGCAGTAAACAGACTAAGCTGTCTCTGTCGACTAGGCCGCGATTTGACAGTCATTCCCGCGGGGATTCCAGGGATTCCACGGAAAGTGCGTTCTGGACTGCTTTCCGCGATGGAGATTTTAGGGAATTCCGCGTGGAGACGGGAAAGCTGTCCGCGCCGGTTGCGTGTATTGAAATGCAATACTCCGATAAGTAAAGACCTAAAAAATAAACAGTTCAGTTGTTATGAGGGCAGACCTTCGGCCAGGCAGACTTTCGGGCAGGCAGACCTTCGGCCAGGGGTTGGGACTCGGAATGCCCTTCGGTAAAGGTGCGAAAAATATATTACCAAGTACTTAAGCTACTATGTTTTGTAGTGCTCCATCCCTAAAAAGTCGCTAAGACATTTCGCTAAGACATTTCGATCTTTTCACATGTCGGCAAAATGACATTCGTCAAAAAGACATTTCGACTTTTTCAAACGTCGACAAAACGAACATGTTCGGCAAAAAGAACATTCGATCTTTACATGTCGGCAAAATGACAGTTTGTCAAAAAGACATTCGATTTTTTTCACATGTCGACAAATTACATTTCGATCGTTTAAAATGTCGTTCAAAACACATTTTCGACAAAAAGACATGTCGACTTTTTCCACATTGTCGTCAAAATTCACTTTTCGGAAAATAACATTTCATCTTTTCACACTGTCGCAAAAATACATTCGACATTTTACATTCGGCAAAAAAAAACATTTCGACAAAAGTACATTCGCCATTTAGCATTCGGCATATTAACATGTCAAGAAGACATGTCGTCAAAGTGTCCTTCGACAATATGAATTCGCCAAAATGACATTCGTCAAAATGACATTCGCCAAAGTGTCCGGACACCCTGGCACGGGACACCCTTTTCGACACAGGACACCCCTTTGGAAATTCCAGGTTGCGCGCCTGGGCACCATTGCCCTGGCCTTTGTCCAGGGAAGTAGATATAAGGGAGGGGCATACTCCCCCTAAGCAAAAACATAAATAATTACACTAGATTAAATGAGATTCTCTGACGACCCGACCCCCCTCTCCCAGTCATTAACAACAATAACGTATGTCGAGGAGCGAAATTTGATTATCATTATCTCCCAAACCACTTAACCAATTTTAATAAAATTTTGCCAGCATACGTATATTTGTTGTAAACTCATCTACTGAAAATTGAAACAATATGTGCCGCATTTATACACAGTTGTTTAATAATAAAAATATCTGAAGGGGACCTGTCAGGTCAGGTAAGGTGAGGGTTAATCCATTCAACCAGCACCATGCCGGGGCGTTTATACGCCCCCTAAGGTTTTAAAGAAGAGGGAAAACGTCGATGCGTCTCGCCACTATTCTTTGGCACAGCTGTCCGGGCATAAGTTACCCACATTGGGTGCAATTATTGACATCGGGTCATCTCAGGTACGGTCACCAGACCAGGACACGTGGACCCCACCAAAAAAAAAGTTTGCAGTCTTACCCCAATTACAGTTTTTGGCAGCTCAGTTTCAAACTTACAGGATTTCATAAGGTTACTTATATTCGCAATTCGTATGTCTTGGATTTTCCACCGCTACCAATTGTCTTACATCAAACATTGTTACATTGTTGCAATCAAATATGTTATGTCTGGCACAGAGGCCGTCATTATACATTATTACCGATCGCTTTTTCATGTGAGGCTTGATCGTTTTTAGGGGGCAAGCAGATCACTTAATGCCTGGGAGCATGTCCGAAATGCCCCCTCCCCTTCCCTGGATCTGCCAGTGCCCCCTAACCGTGGGTGGGCAATACATTGTATTGTCAATTATAAGTTGTTTTTTACTGAAGATATGCGAAATGCCTCAACCAACGCATTTGGAGGCATTTAGCATTGGAGACATTGAGATCAACGCAATTGCAATTCGCTGCATCGTGATGGCACTGTTTTGACATATGTGCTGTGCTTTTCAATTTTTTTTCTATTTTTAATGTCTAAAGCTTACCTTTAGCCATCGTAAAGGTGCTAAGTTTAAGCAGCTGCAAGTCTCATTTAGGATATCAGAATTGACATTTCAACCCACGTCGGTGGTAAAAAGTTAGCACCAGTAAGGTGCTCATACCAAGCATCTGGTCGGTACATAGGGTGCTACATAAGGGTGATACATAGGAGCCTAGCAGCTGCTTAAATCTAGCAGCATAAATATTACGGTAATAGGTGCTAAGCACCGTTTTGAGGCTTAATTCAAGCCGCATTTGAGATCAGAATTGACATCTGAATTAGCACCACCTTGGGTGCTAATCTTGTAATCTTGTTTTACAGTGAAAAAACTTGTTTGTCCGTTCGGTAATGAGTACCTACAGTTTTGTTGGCCATCGTGCGCGTACATCAGAAGCCATGAGGGCAACTGTTGAGGCATCAGTCAGTGTATTCAAAACAGTATCCTCGAAACCAGGGGCGTAGCCAGCATTTTCCGAGACGGGTGCATCCGGTCAGGGGGGCCCCTTACAGGGNGATACCGTTGTAACAACGTTGTGAAAAATCAAGTTGGAGTTTTACGTTTTAACAACGTTGCGACAACGTCGTGAATGTTGTGAAGACAAAGTGGTGTAAACGTCGCTGTTAAACGTTACAGCAACGTTGCATCGTTACGATGTCACAACATTGTTCTAGTAACTTGAGAAGAACAGCTCGCAATAAGTTACAATTATCTAAATTGAGCATATTCACCATCTTACTAAGATTAATGATCAACCACGTAAGTCACGTTAGCTATGCTTGTCAAAAGTAACGTTGTAGCAACGTTGTTTCAACGTTTTGTAAGCGTCACAAGGTAACGTTTTGACAACGTTCCTGGGAGTCTACAAAATTAGATTATCACAACGTTGTGTAGCTGTGTTGCAACCTTGTCACAACGTAGCGACAACGTCAAATTGTTAGCTGGGGAGATTCAGCAATTTTCCCATCTGGGTGGTCTTTCGTTTTTATCAAAACTTTAACTTCCAAAGCAGAGACTATCATGAGTGCCTAAACCCCAAACCCAACCCAGCCAAAACCCATAAGAACCAAGCCCAGACCCAGACCAGACCCATTCAAATTCATAATATTGATACCCATGCCCATTGGGGCCCATTCAGATAAGGCAGATAAATACTTTCACAAAATTCGCAACCATTACCCTAGCAAGTTGACTTTCATAATATTAACGAGATATAATATTGGCACCTGTGTGTTGCTGCTGATTTGAACTTATCGAACACTTGGCGGTCAACATTATCATATTGGATCAGACCTAGGATCAGACATGTTTTTTTTTTTAATATACCGCCATATTTGCTTTACCGCGATTATTGTTGTCAATAACTGCCCAAAGTCTATTGGATAAGGTTCCTATGTCATATAAAAAAAAAAAAAAAAACATATTACCTGGTTAAACATCTGTTTGTCAAGTAAAAAAATAACCCTTAGCGACATTATTCCAAAATTTGCATACCCATGCCCGCCCAGTACTCATGAAAAGTCATAAAATGCATACCCAACCCAGACATTTGGAAGCATTGAGTGGGCACCCATGGGTGCACCCAGCCCATGATAGTCCCTGTTCCAAAGGAGGATCAGCAAGTTTGTCTGCTTTAGGGATTTATTTGTGACATGACTCAAAATGATCACCTATCGGAGTTAGCTTGGTCTCATTTACCGCGCACCTCAAGTGTTCATTATACCGTAGGCGTAGAGGTCTTTTCGACTCCCCAATATATGTAGCCCCACACAGCCTGCAAGTCCAGCTCATATACGACATTCTTATCTGTACATTTACCCTTTTTGATCATTTTACAAGTGTTGCAAGTCCAGTTGCGTGAAGGGCATGGTGGGTCCGTGAGTGAAGAATGTACTAATTTGCGTTTTAGCGTATCCAGTGTGTACGAGGCAACGTTTACGTTTAGACCGGATTTTTGTGCCACCTGCTTCACTATACATAAAGCAGTTTCATCAACACAAGGCAACAAAAGGACACCGGCAGTAGCTTCACGATCCGGCCGGCCCTCACGACCCCGCTCTCCACCTCTCGTACCCGCCTCACGCTCAGCTCCACCCCTCCTCCCTCCCCGCCTCCTGGGATGTCTGGTCTGGGCCCTGTTGTTCGTGATTTTAGCTAAAATGCCTCCTAACTGATCTGGAACCCGATTACCCTAAAATAACGATACCTTCCGTTGCTGATCTTCATCATAAGCGGGAGCTTGTAAGGTTAGACTCCACCCCGGTACTAGGGATTTACCAATGACACGCCCAGCTGCAGCAGGTAGAAACTGAGGTCACGCCCTTCATGTTATGATAAAATATATGGCCAGTTGCTGATGTTTGATTTTAACTCACGGCACAAGCAGTGAGAGAGAGAAAGAGAGAGAAAGAGAGAGAAAGAGAGAGAAAGAGAGAGAGAGAAAGACAGAGAAAGAGAGAAAGAGAGAGAAGAAGCGAGAGCGAGAGCGAGAGCGAGAGCGAGAGCGAGAGCGAGAGCGAGAGCGAGAGCGAGAGCGGAGAAGCGAGAGCGGAGGCGAGAGCGAGACGAGAGCGAGAGCGAGAGCGAGAGCGAGAGCGAGAGCGAGAGGCGAGAGCGAGAGAGCGAGAGCGAGAGGAGCGAGAAGCGAAAAAAAAAGGGGGAAAAAAAAAAAGGGGGGAGCGGAGAGCGAGAAGCGAGAGAGGCGAGAGCAATGCGAGAGAGCAGAGCGAGAGCGAGAGAGCGAGAGAGCGAGAGCGAGAGCGAGAGCGAGAGCGAGAGCGAGAGCGAGAGCCGGAGAGCGAGAGCGAGAGCGAGAGCGAGAAGCGAGAGCGAGAGCGAGAGCGAGACGAGAGCGAGAGCGAGAGCGGAGAGCGAAGCGAGAGACGAGAGCAGACGAGAGCGAGGAGCGAGAGCGAGAGCGAGAGCGAGAGGCGAGAGCGAGAGCGAGAGCGAGAGCGGAGAGCCGAGAGCGAGACAGACGAGAGCGAGAGCGAGAGCGAGAGCGAGAGCGAGAGCGAGGAGCGAGAAGCGAGAGCGAGAACGAGAGCGAGAGCGAGAGCGAGAGCGAGATCGAGAGCAGAGCGAGAGCGAGAGCGAAGAGCGAGAGCAGAGCGAGAGCGGGAGAGCGAGAGCGACAGCGAGAGCAGAGCGAGACGAGAGCGAGAGCGAGAGCGAGAGCGAGAGCGAGAGGCAGAGCGAGAGCGAGAGCGAGAGCGAGAGCGAGAGCGAGAGCGAGAAGGCGAGAGCGAGAGCGAGAGCGAGAGGGGGGGCCCCCCCAGAGAGAGCAGAGCGAGGAGCGAGATCGAGAGCGAGAGCGAGAGCGAGAGAAGAGGAGAGAGAGAGAGAGAGAGAGAGAGAGAGAAGAGAGAGAGAGAGAGAGAGAAGAGAGAGAGAGAGAGAGAGAAGAGAGAGAGAGAGAGACGGCAGAGAAAGAAGAGAGAGAGAGAGAGAAGAGAGAGAGAGAGAGAGAGAGAAGGAGAGAGAGAGAGAGAGAGGACGAGAGAGAGAGAGAGAGAGAGAGAGAGAGAGAGAGAGAAGAGAGAGAGAGAAGGAGAGAGGAGAGAGAGAGAGAGAGAGAGAGAGAGAGAAGAGAGAGAGACGAGAGAGAGAGAGAGAGAGAGAGAGAGACGAGAGAGAGAGAGAGAGAGGAGAGAGGAGAAGAGAAGAGAGAGAGAGAGAGAGAGAGAGAGAGAGAGAGAGCAAGAGAAATACATCTTTCCAATATTTGTACTATTCGAAGGCTTTATCTATTGATTCAAGGGGTGGTGAGGCGGAGGGGGGGGGGGGAAGGCTTATCTATTGAATTCAAAGCTGGCAAGGAAAAACACAATATTTGTTAGTGGACACATTATTCATAGTGATTTTACTTAAAATTGCGTTTTAAGATTTTTTTGTGTATTTCCAAATAGTGCTATATCACATAAATATATGGTTTATGTTTATTTGTATGATATATAGGTATAAATGACTCCCATAATTTATATGGGAGATATCAACCGCTGAAAATTAAAGGTTTGTGCTGAATCGAATAATGTCTGAGGCTATAACTCGAAAATCATTTGACGGATGGGGCTGAAAATTTCACAGTGTGAATCTATGGCTCAGATAACCCTTGAAACGCAGTTTAATCGAAATTTGAGATGAAAGTTGTTATTGCTTTGTCGATCTGACATGGAATGTTTATATACGAGGGGAAGTTCCACGCGCATCACCCATCACTAAGACTATTTACAAGCCCTAACTCAAATCGGCGCTAAAATATGGCTTCCAAATCAATGCCACAAGGTCAAAAGTAAAACAGAAGGAAACAACTTCAAATTTCGCATAGAAGAAATGCATTGCTTCGCTGATATCCCCCTCCCAACGATTTTGTCGTGCGACGTGACGAAGGTGGCATTATTTTGGTGGTATTAATTTGTTTGCCGATTTCAGGTGGTAAGGGAGGTTTGGCCGCTTTTCCCCCTCTTTGATCCACACACCGTCAAAAACATGGGTAGGCGAGGGTAAACATTAGGGGCAATGGTACTATTGGGAGGGCGAGCTCAACATTGGGGGCCGAGGGCCACCGCAAAAGTATATAAATCAACACCTATGAGTCGTCAGTTTCACCTCAGTCTACAACGCCCAAATTACCCGGCGTTGCTTTGGTCTCGTCATTGCCATCAACAAGCTGAAGCATGTGCTTCCCCGCTCAACATCAAAGCTCTTGATCGAGTCACTGATTTTCCCTCTCATTAGATACTGCTTACCTGCATGGGCCCCAACAACAGCCACTCAGCGCCAGCGAGTTGAAAAAACAATCAACTTCGCGGTCAGAATTGTCGCCGGCATAGGGTAGGGTGGGGCAAAGCGCCCACCCCAACGGTCTCGGCCACATATCTCCTTTCCTAATGGATGTTTCGGGTCATGGTAGATCATTCAGAGTAATTTCTTCGAATAATACATCGAAACAGCGTAGCGTGCCTGCTTCTATACGTAAATTGTCAACATTCCGAAACCTGCAAATTGGGCGTTTTGCCCCAGCTATGGGGCAAAACGCCCACACGCCTCAATTTGGTAAAAGTATAGGTATATGTGGATGATTTTTTACAGTATGTACTCATGTCATCTCGCTATACACAGCGCATGAACCAGCACCTAGGCCGGTGACTTACCGAGTATCAGGACGTGCAGACCATGACATGGTTTTTGCTATCAGTGACGGCGCAACACCGGTCAATTAAGAAGTTCCCTAGACCAGCAAACACGCATCTCCGACGAGAGACGGCGCGAGAGAGCACAATATTCTCTTCAACTTTCTTACGAACACATCAACTTTTATTTTCATTTGTGCCTGCTTCATGGTGGCAAAACGCCCAGTGGGCGCGCTGCCCCACTTGTAAATGGGCGTTTTACCCCTCACAGCTCATTGACTACGTTTTGCTTTCCCTAACATTCCGCCACAATTTTATACTAACACATTTTGGTCCAAATGAATATTCACAGTTCACACCAATACGTTTGCCATATTTCACAACCCTTTCCAGATTTCACAACCCTCATTACAGGAATCCCACAAAGTTAAGCAAAAGAACAAAACCTCAAAAACGTAAAAATCTTTGACAAAACACTTAACCTCGCCGCAAAATCTCAACTCCAGAAAATGACATGTAAGCAAAGTCTCCCATGTTCTTCAAAACATCTATACAGATTTGTTGAAAATGTCAAATGGTAACGAAATATGATGGGTGGGCGTTTTACCCGCCATGGCGCTTTGCCCCACTCTACCCTACGCAGACGCATCATATCACCCAATCAGGAAGGACTTCGAGTGGCTGAGTTTTGAGCAAATTCATCGCCCTCAGCTGCATTGCTCTTTGTTCTGCATCGGTCGTGAACGTACCTTGATGGGCCGCGGCCGTTCGCGAAGCCTGGTCAGGCGCCGAATCTGAAGTGCCGAGCGGCACACTAGAGCCCACAGCTGGACGGAACTGGCACTGCAGACGAGCGCAAGCGAAACACCTCGGCTCGAGTGTGTCAGAGAGGCCTTCCCCTATGAGCGTTTGCGACTTGGAATTGTATCCCGGCTACCACACGTCAGTGTAAGCACTATACAATTTCAAGGGCAAAGTGATGTCTTTAAAGCTTTATCAGAAAACATGTCTAACTCGACCATCAAATCATTTGCTACGCAGCCGCTATTTCCATAAAACACAAAAAATCGGTTTTGACCCACTGGCTTTTTTTGATTTTTTCATTTTTGAACAAAAAAGAAATTTGGTGGTCCAAAAATAATTATGTTGTCACGACGAATCGAATAATGTTTGTCCCATTGAAATCAACCCAGTATTTCTCGAGATCTATGGGGGGCATAATCTGCCCCCCCCAGCAGGTTAACGTTATTCTGGCCGCCAGCACGGAATAGGGTTAAGCCATTGTCCGTCATGAGACCATTAACCCCAACCCAGCCCAGCCCAGGCCCATGGACACCATGCCCAGGCCCAGACGAGGCCCAGTCAAATTCATAATATTTATGACCGTGTCATTCAGATTAAACATGTAATTATTTTCATAAAATTTGCAATAATTATATTTGAAACAAAAATGGTGTGATTATAATTGTGGACATGAAAGCAGGTAAAAACATCACATATTGCCATGAAAAGAATTAAAACAATCAGGCTCTTGGACTCGTCAAACACTTTTCGGTCAACATTGTCATGGGCATTGGATCAGATTTTAGTTCTGACATATTTTTGTAAAATTTTGACTCTTTTACGGCTAATAATTGTCATGATTTATTGTTCTTATACCATTGTCAACGTTTGTTGCTTAAGTGTCCTATCATTTTGGAACATATTTACCTGGTTAAACATCTGGTTGTCAAGTACAAAAATAATGCTTAGCGACATAACTTCAAAAGTCACCTTATGCATGCTCACCCAGCACCCATGAAAAGGCTTCAAATGACAGACTCAACCAAGGCAATCGGAAGAACTGAGTGGGCACCCACGGGTGCACCCGATCCATGGCGAAAACTGATGCATGGTTCTACTCGGAAAATGGCATAGAAGATCACGACACGTCAGCAACTGGCAGCACATACACAATGAAATAACCGCCTTTCGAGGACTGGCTGCCTTCAAAAGACCGACAGCTCCGCTGACTGCTCTGCTCAGCCGTTGGAGCGCGGCAGGACCTTGACAAACGTCGGCTCTTTGGGCTTGAGGATTATGGCAGTTGGGTCGAGCGGCAGCGGCGGCGGCGGTGTGCCCTCGGCCGGCGTCAGCGTGTTCTCCCGCAGCACCGACAGCAACGCCAGCTTCGCCTCGAACAGGGCGAAGCGCTGCGCGAGGCAGCCGCGCGGTCCGCTGCCGAACGGCAGGTAGACGCACGGGTGGCGCTTCTCCTTCTCCTCGGGCAGGAAGCGGTCCGGGTCGAAGTGCAGCGGGTCAGGGAAGTACTCTGGGTCGCGGTGCAGTGAGAGGACCGGCATGAGCACTTTGATTCCCGGCGGGATGGTCACATCCGTACCGGGCAGGGTGTATTCCCGGACACACTGCCGCTCGATCCGCAGGAATGGCGAGTACAACCGCAGCGTCTCGCTCAACACGCGGTCCAGGTAGTGCATCTCCGAGACGGCCTCGTAGGTCAGCTGGCCGCCGTGGCGCACCAGAACTTCGTCGATCTCTCGCTGCACCCGCTCCTGGCAGTCGGGGCTGGTGGCCAGCGCGTAGCCGGCAAACGTGAGCAGGCTAGAAGTCGAGTCGTAGCCAGCAACTAGGAACATGACCGCCTGCGTGGCGATAAGCGACTCACTTATTGCCTGGTCTCCAGTCTTGTTCTTGGTCTCCAACAGCAGCTGGAGGAAGTCACGCCGAGACGAGCCGTGCGTTTCCCGTAGCGCGATGGTGCGTGCCACAACGCGATGGAAGAAGGTTGCCGACGGCTCCCCTCTGTCCGGCAGAAGCTTCCCAAGGCGGCGCGGCACCTGTAAGAGCACCAGCAGCCGGAAGAAGTCATACGGGCTGAGTGGCTTGAAGAACTGCGATGCGTTCTTGGTGAACTCGCTGTCCGGGTCGCGGAACGAGTTGCAGTCGACGCCAAAGCCGCAGGTGGCGATGGTGTCCATGGTGAAGCGGCCGAATGCGTCCATCAGCTCCACTTTTCCACTCTCCGCCATCGTGTCGCGCACGTAGCGGTTGAGGTTGCCGGCCGTCTCCAGACAAAGCTGGTGCATCCCCCGCAGCTTGCTCGAGGAGAAGGCGGGCGACATGGCCTCCCGCAGCTCCTTCCACCGCCGCCCGCTCAGCGAGACCAGCATCTCTTCCATGCTCTTGCTGAGCACCAAGTCCCCCCGGCCGGTGAAGTGGTCAAAGTCCTTGATGGTGATGGCGCGGATCAGGTCCGGGTCGCCGACGTACAGGACCGGCCGATCGATCTGCAAAAAGCCGCAGTAGCGCTTGCCACCCTGCTCGTTGTACAGCCAGTGGTCCGTGAGCCGGAAGTGGCGTGGGTTCGGAAAGCCGTGGCCGAAGGGCAGTTTCGGCGGCGGTCCGGGAACGCCGCGGGACGACCAGAAGTCATGGTTGCGCGTCAGCCGCCAGTAGACGAGCGCCGCGGTGATGGTGATCACCGCCAGCGGCAGCGGCAGCAGCAGCAGCGACGCCGGCCACCACAGCCACCGGAGCACCGTCACCAGCATGGCTACAACGTGGCGAGCTCCACCGACGCCGATCACAGACACGCGCCGCTCTCGTGCAAACGGCTCCTCTTGCCGCTGCCGTCTGCCGTCTGCGGTCCGCACCACACCACACCTCGTCACTTACTGCGCAGTGGTGGCCGCTGCTTATATAGTTATAGCGCTGTATAGTTCAGTGGCCGCTGCACCCCATCGCCTTATCAGGGTGGTCGAGAGCGCCGCTAGTGAACTCCAACGGACAACAATGCACGCCAAATGGACTCCGATGGACTCCAATGAACAGCAGTGGACGCACACAATGGCTAGTTCAAGCTGGGAGATACCCGGCATCAAGCACGAACCCTGCACTACTGGCCACGGTAGTTAGAGACCAGGTAGCGTCGAGTGCCGGCCTTAAGCACAGGTCACCACTTTTTACCGGCCTTAAGCACCACTTTCGTCAGCTGATCTTTTGGCCCCTAAAACAATAAATAAACTATGAATATTAAAGCAAATCTATATTTTTAATGGTTTTGCAGATTCATAAACACAACAATAAAAATATTATTATATGAGCCATAGTGGCAAAGTGGTTGCTCCTATGAGTGGTATGAAGCAATGCAACGTGATGGCTCTAACAAATGACTGCGTTTTGCAAAATAGGATGCTTTGTTTAGAGCTTTGAAGATATATATGAAAATAAAAATGAATAATTGATCTGAAAACGCATATAGCGGCAACAAATAGCAACGATAAGAGCATTGAATCGGCTTGCCAAAGCAAAACACATCCATGAAGCAATACTTTTTTAACTTCAACAATTTATGTATCAAAAATGGTAAAGAGTCGCGGATGAATATTAACATATCTGATGTATCTGATCTGTGCAGTACCTTATCCGACATCAATTTGACGTTTTCTCCAAAAATTTCGATGAAATTGATAAATAATTTTGGTTAAATAATTTTTCGAAGCCCATGAACACCAAGCTTAGACCCAGACCAAACCCATTCATATTAATATTATTGATACCCATGCCCATTGGGGCCGTTTCAGATAAAGCAGATAATTATTTTCACAAAATGTGTAACCAAAATCCTAGCATGTTGACTTTCATACCATTAACGATAAATAATATCAGGCACTTGCTGTTGATTTGGACGTATCGAACACTTTGCGGTCAACAATATCATATTGATTTAGACTTAGCATCAGACATGACTTTAAAATAATGCTGCCCTATTACTTACCAACGATTTTTTGTAATACAATTGTTAAAGTCTATTGTTTAACCCTCGCACCGACGGGGGTCTGAGCCAACTTCGAACCGACGGGGGGGGGCGGATACCCCCCAGTGATCTTGAAAACTACGCAACGTAGCGAGAAGTGGAAAACGGCGTGAGGTAGGCCGTGACGAATACTAGCGAAAATACTTATCTATTTTTTTGATCAGGTCAATATTGAGGTCACCAGAGGTCAAAAAAGGTCAAATTTTCCCATATTTCGAGTAAATTGAGCACTGCTTCACATAATCCGGACTAGCTCAGTAACGAACATAGCTAGGAGCAACCCGAAAAAAGCGCTGCAATGCTCGTGAAATACTCTTTCGCCAATACTCCTCAGATTTGAGATCGGTTTAATAGTTAGGGCTCCAGAGGTCAGCGAAGGTCAAAATGCTTAATTTTACTGAAACAGTTTTTTGTTAATAACTTTTTATTTTTTAAAGGTAGAGCAGTCATTTTGCCACCAACGTGTATATCACATCACGGCGCATCGAACCATATATCTAATGATCTAGCTAGGTCAAACTAAAAAAATACCTGACCTGACCTGAGGTCATTTCAAGGTCAAGTCAAATTTTTGTGTATCGATGGACGTTGACAAGACAAGAATGGTGAAAACACAGTAATCTATCTTACGTAGAACATGAGTTATTGTACAAAAATCATATGACCTTTTGGCAAATTGGATTTGACCTTAACGAGGTCACGGAAGAAAAATACGACTTCTATTCTTATACTTTGCTTCAGAATAGTGATTAGGATGAAAACTGACCACATTAGCCAGGTTGTGTCGATTGGTGTGCATTTTTCAATTTGCTCCTATAGACTTATAATGGGAGGTCTAAAAAATTGACATAACCTCAGGTCACCGATATAAAAAATCAGGATATACGAACTGTAGATATCGAAGGCTCATTACACACTGTGAGTTTCCAAAAAACTGTTTGGTTCACCACTGTGGCATTCAGCAAGATGTCAAAACTTTACAAAAACGTGACTTTAAGGTCAGGTCATTTAATGTGACCTGATAACGTTGACCTTGAAAGTTAGGAAGTTAATTTTTTTTTTTAGAAAGTGGTGGATAATTGATTCCCAAACAGCTATACAAAATTTGGCGGCGCTACGCGCCGCCGTTTTTCCGCTAGTCCGGAAAAATCTGTGGGATGGCGGATATCCGCCCCCTGTCGGTGCGAGGGTTAAGTGTCCTACATCATTTAAAAAGCATATTTACCTGGTAAAACATCTGGTTGTCAAGTAAACAAAAAACGATGAGCGACATTGATCTAAAATCGCCTTACACATGCCCACCCAGTACCCATGAAAAGTAAAAAAAATGCATACCCAGCCCAGACAATCGGAAGAATCGAGTGGGCACCCATGGGTGCACCCAGCCCATGATAGTCCCTGCTTTGCATGCAAATTCACTTTTACTTAATGCAAAAGATTTATTACCCCTTTGAGAGCTTTATGTGCATTGATAGTCTTAACCCGCGCACCGACGGGGGGGGGGGATATCCGCCACCCACAGGTTTTTCAGGACTAGCAAAAAAACGGAGTCGCTTAGTGCCGCCAAATTTTGCATAGCTGTTTGGGCATCAGTTGTGCACACTAAATTATTTTTTTGACTTTCTAACTTTTAAGGTTACGTTGTCAGGTCACATTCAATGACCTGACCTCAAGTCACGTTCTTGTAAGTTTGACATCTTGCCGAAGCCACAGTGGTGAACCAAAAAGGTTTGAAACTCACAGTGTGTAATAAGGCCTCAAGTATCTACAGTTCGTATATCTCTTTTTTTTATATCGGTGACCTGAGGTCATGTCAAATTTTGTGACCTCCCATTATACGGCTATGGGAGAAAATTGAAATGCGCACCAATCGAACAAAATCTGGCTAAATGTGGTCAGTTTTCATCCTTATCACTATTTGGAAGCTAAGCAGATGATTGCATCTCGTATTTTTCTTCCGTGACCTCTCTAAGGTCAAATCCAATGTGTCCCAGGTCATACGGTTTTTGTACAATAACTCATCTTCTAGATGAGGTAGAGTGCTGTGGTTTTAACCATTCTGTTTCTCTTGTCGACTTCCATCACTTGACATAAATTTTGATTTGACCTTGACATGACCTCAGGTCAGGTCAGGTCAGGTCATTTTTTTAGTTGGACCTAGCTAGATCATACGATATATGATTCGATGTGCCGTGATGTGAGAAACACGATGGTGGCGAAATCGCTGCCCTATCTTTTTTACTAAAAAAATATTAGCAAAACAACTTTTTCAGTAAAATTAAGCATTTTGACCTTTGCTGACCTCTGGAGCCTTAGTTATTGCTGCTATCACGAATCTGAGGAGATGTTGTCGAAAGAGTGTTTCAAGCGCATTGCAGTGCTTTTTTTCGGATCGCTCCTATAGTCAAATTATTTTAAGTTGAATATTGAGTAACTGGAGCCTGTTCGAAAATAGCACGCACTATACGCAAGTTTTTACTTGAGATACTGAAGTGGCCAAGAGTGACGCACACTGGTGCAGCATTAAGTGAATGATGGTCAAATGTGAAAAACATTGTGTTGCCTTGGGTACAAACTGATTTACTGAAGTCAACTATTATGGCCAAAATATTAGTAGAAATAACTTGCTTTGCGCGTGCTATTTTCAAGAAGATACCAGCCACAAAAGTCGACGTACAAAAATTGAACATAATATTTGACCATCATTCACGCAATGCTGTACCAAAGTGCGTCACTCTTGGCCGCTCCAGTATCTCAAGTAATAACTTGGGTATAGCGCGTGCTATTTTCGAAAAGGCTCCAGTCACTCAACATTCAACTTAAAATAATTTGACTTTAGCTATGTTAGTTACTGAGCTAGCCCAGATTATGTGAAGCAATGCTCAATTTCCTCGAAATATTGGAAAATTTGACCTGTTTTCACCTCTGGTGACCTCAATATTGACCTGATCAAAAAATAGTATCAGTAGTTTCTATAGTACTCATTATCGCCTATCTCACGCCGTTTTTCGCTTTTCGCTACGTTGCGTACTTTTCAAGATCTTTGAGGGGGCGGTTATCCTCCCCCCGTCGGTTCGAAGTTGGCTCAGACCCCCGTCGGTGCGAGGGTTAATGAAATAATTATAATTGAAAGTATGAACCATTAACTCAGTTAACTATATTTTTCCATATGAACTGACCGTGACTTGACATTTGACCCAACTTGAAAAATTTCGGGTATGCATTCGATTCTTTTCATTGAGAGTTTTCGATCCCCGCCTTGCGCGTCTCGCTGCGGTTAGTGGTTCGGATTTTACGAGGGGGGTAAAATTTACCCCTCCTACGCCGCGCGGGATAACAAGCTGAATATCTGAAAATATCCAACAAAACGACCGCTCGCCTGCTAATGACATCTGTCGGATGACTCAAACATGTGATCTCACACGGTGATGACCAAATAGAGACTAACAAGTGACAATGGGTCATAAATATAATATTTATAATATAAATACAAAATATAATATGTATATTTTAATGGTATTTATCCAACTTGTTGATGAAAATAAACATCACTATTGTCTTTTTGATGAAAAATGATGGTAAAATTGGTTTAAAAGTATATTGTTGCGAGACATTAAACTAGTCCATTACACTCCGACATAACATGATCACAAATAATAACAATCAAATAACATATAGCGACAAAACAATAATGACCAGCAACCAATAAAAAAACTATTTTGTTTACCCCCGACAGCAGCGAGACTTATTGCGCACGCTAAGGCGTAATGAGTAAACACGAGATACGTTATATGTTGATTGATTAATTTAAACGTAGATTTAATCTAACCACCGCTTTCTCGTCTTACGCTCTTATTAGCACTTGATCGCTTTTTTTGTTTTTTTAATAAATTTAGTCCGAAATGCTTTGTTAGGGATGGCTTTCCGAGGTCCAGGACCCGCGCTAAGCAGAGCTTGTTTGCGCTTGGTCCTTGACCTCACCACCCGATCGCGCAATTCCTGGTTGCCGGCCAGAAGTTTAGAGGACGAAAGTTTTTACGTGCCCGGACATACCTGACACGGTCCGCCCCGCTCGCTGACGTCACCTGGCCTTGAGTGCGACCGCTGCACCGGCCGCAGGGCCATCCCAGTCAGGAGCAAATAGCGGAGCGCCGAAGCGACTCGGAAACCCAGGCTGCCACTACTGAGATAGGTCAGAAGACCGGCGCTCTCCCACTGAGCTACGGGGGCGGGCTTTGTAACAAATAAAAACACAATTTTCATTTGGTTCTGTGTTGCCGTTTTCTGAAACATATCGAACAGTAGTTCACCGACATTCACTTTACATAGAACAATTTGACACTGCGCAATTCACAATTTACTATCACATATATACAATCAATATTCCCAATCAGCATTATAACACTCATGACATAATAATAACGCCAAAAACTATTATCATTACTTACATGAATCTACGCGATTTTAAATTTCACAAATATCAAACATAATTCTCCAGCACGAGACAAGAGCGCCAATTAATTAAGTTTCGAAAATACAGTCGCGTGACATTTTCCTCGCGTAATAATCTGCCAGTCCCTCTGATTTGGCGGCACCAACATTGTTTATAATATAGTGCATGTTCTGGCTATAACAACATAAGCTGCTCTCTTCTCTCTCACATAACACCTAAACATGCTGCTGGCGCAATATGTCCCTTTGAATCGTCCGATATCCCCTGCAAATATGTTCCCTCGGTTGCACAACTAAGCTGCTTTAGTCGCATTTAGTATGCTTCATGTAACCCGTCACGAACCTGCTATGTCCCCGCCATAACGATTACGGTCCCCAGTCGCATGTGCCGCAGCCAATCCGAGGCGGTTCTCCGTTCGAGCGGCGGGCGGCACAGCGTCAGTGACCGCCCGGCTGCTGCTGACACTCCCTCTCGAACCGTCGCCGCCACCGCCGATGAAGCCGCTACCACCGTAGGGTGCCGGCCGCCACAGGTATTTCCTCTCGGAGACGGGGCCGGTTTGGCGACCCGAAGCTGGTGCCCCGAGGGCTGCCGGTCCAGAGCTGTCACCGCCCCGCCCGGTGCCGGCTGCCACGGGTTCGTCCTCTCGTAGACGGAGTCGGTTGGGCGCCCCGAAGCTGGTGTCCCGTCGACTGTCTGGGCCGGCCCGTGCTGAGGATAGACCGGCTCGTCTCCAGCAGCCCTGGTCTGGTCTGCGGGCTGCTGCTGCATCGGCTTGGCACTCTCCCCGTCTCCGCTTGGAGTCCCGAGATGTGTCGAACGGGGCCGTTCCAATGACCTCAGCGAGAATCCCGTAGGAACGGGACCCGTTACACCGTCTATCCCATGTACTTGAGGCCTTATAGGTGGCGCGTCGGGCTGTTGCACTGATGATTCCGTCTGTTGGGCCGCCGTCAGCTTAGCCAGGTGCCGCACCAGCCGCTCCATGGCAGAAGCTGAGCGCTAAGGGTGCGGTCGGTCTCGCTGGTCGACGACCACGAACACTGTTCCCTCCTTGGTGAACACCGTGCTTATCTGATTATTGCGCTTCAGCTGCATTACGTCATCAAATATGCGTTGTCTGAAAGGCGTGAGGCGCTCTCGGATGTATAGGCCACTGCCCCGGAGTCTGGTCTTGTTTCGAACCATGAAAAACCGGTCCGATCCAGCTGCCACGGTGTTGAAGCGGACTTGGATCTGTCTTTCCTCGCGCTGCACTTCTCCAACTTGGCTCAGGTCCATCTCATACTCCATAAGCCTGCGTACCACACCGTGCAGCAGAAGAGCTGTATCCTCGCCCCTGCGCGAGCTTGATGCACGTGGGTTTGCTGGTCCGCTGAATAATAGCCAGCATTGGAGTTTCCTCTGTTGCATTTGGTGCAGTTGCTCTTCGACCTCTGCCATGCGCTTGGCACAGTGTAATTTTTTTCTTCCTTCTGCTGAGTTTTCTGATCCACATCCCTTAGGCACTTAGCGAGAGTTTCGTTTGCTGTGAGTGCAGAACTCAGCGAATTCTCCAGAGCAGTTACTCTTTCTTCGTTACACCGCCGCATATATTCTGCCAAGGATTTACTGTTTCGTGCATTCTCCGTGCGGATGAACTCTTTCAAATCCGAGATAACGGCATCATCCCCTTGGCTGCAGCTTCCTTCGATATCTCCCCCTTCGACGCTTTCCTGCTCGGCGGTACGCGGATTTTTCCCACTATCCTTCAGCAAAGGGCTGTTTGTTTTCCTCTTTTGCCTTCCCATCTTGACATGAACTTTGAGTTCTCTTGACCGCGGCTAGATGTCGCTACCGTCGCCAACAGCTGGCGTGACCCCGGGCCTGGCGTTTTCCTTACGAGGCAAACATGGCGCACTCGGCGAAAAACACAAAAGGTGTTTTGTTGACACACAAGTCCATAAACGCCCGAACAAACTCACTTGCCAAACTTGCTGGGTCTTCACTAATTGCCACTCAACTTTGTCCTCAGATAGGTGAGCTACTTCCATCCTAGACACCATCAACAACACGGAGCTCCAAACCACCACGGGCCATGACGCAATCGCATGACGCAGTCATGACGTGGCCATCGAGGAAGGACCTTATCGACGGATCGGAGGGACCTTATCGTTCCTCTCACACAAGAAGCTTGAGCTTCTGCGCCTTTTTGTGCATGAACACGCCGTGCAGGTGCCCAGTCTCGGCAGGGCGGATCTCGATGGCTTCATGCTGGGTGGCCCAGATAAAACGTAACCCACATTGTCTTCAATAATGACAAATGTATTAACTGCACAGTCAAGATTGAGGTACCATTCGAATGACAGTTCAATGGCAAAACAATCACCATCAGTCGCAGCCATCAGGAAGCTCACACAGACGGATCGCGACCCTACAGCAGATGCTCCAGGTGAGCCCCGTAGCGATCCTGGATGCGCGGCAGTCGGACGTGCTGCAGGTGATCCACCGTGTGGCTGATCTGGTCGACGGTGACGCGCCCCACCTCGACTCTGATGACGGCCTTAAACTCCCGAACTGTCGCCTGGTTTGTCCCTGTAGACATCTATTGAGCTGTCACCACCAGCATTGAATTCTAGGGGCGACAGGTTGGGGCGAGTGTGGGAGCCCACGAACACGGCCGTCCTTGAAGCTGAATGTGTCGCCCGGGAAAGTGCTGCTCCAGGCTCATGCTTGAATCTTATCATACCCCCAGGTGTTTTCCTCCCTTAAAAAGGTTCTGGGCCTACGTCAAACTTATTGAGAAACTTTCTGCGGTTATCTGCGTAGGATCTGGTAAAAATGCAACTTTCAACGCATAATGTTCAACCCGGGTGGCCCAAACAAGGTGGCCCGGGTGGGGACAGCTCAATAATAGGGACTACAGGGACAAACCAGCAAAAGTTCGGGATCTCAAGGCCGCCATCAGAGTCAAGAAGGGGCGCGTCACCGTCGACCAGATCAGCCACACGGTGGACCACCTGCAGCACGTCTGACTGCCTCGCATCCAGGATCGCCACGGGGCTTACCTGGAGCATCTGCTGTAGGGTCGCGATCCGACGGTGCGAGCTTCCTGACGGCTGCGACTGATGGTGATTGTTTTACCATGTAATTGTCATTCGAATGATACCTCAGTCTTAACTGTGCAATTAATACATTTTTCATTATTGAAGAAAATGTGGGTTACGTTTTATCTGGGTCACCCTGTAGTAGACGTAGTAGTCGGCGGCAAGATCGTCTCCTGTGATGGGCAGAGGAAGAGATGGTTAGATTGGAAGAGTGTGGGTACAACGCGGGAGAGGGATGAAACTATCGGAAAACTTGCAGCAGTATGGCGGTATTGCGAGAGTTTTGGAAGCGTGGTAAAAAGAGACAGCAGGTACTTATCAATTTAAAGACTGCTTTTTACAGGTAGCTGACAAGTTTTTGCAAAATGTATACCGTGTGACAACGGCGTCCGCAGCGAACACGGCAGCAACACTGCACTGTAAAGAAGAGCGTAGTTACGCCACTGCAGGCGCGTCGGAGAGGTCACCACAGGTCACCAGCTGCAGCGGCACGAAATGGACAGACGACAGCATGTGTCAGTAGAGTCACAAAAACATCCTAGCTAATGACGTCACTGCAGGACGGAAGTTTGTGAATTGGTCTGTCATCACTTCAATGCGTGGTGAAGTGAACGTGTTTTGTNGGGACGGGCTTTCTGTCTAGTGCCGAGGGCCTCCTGACTAATACCGGGGGCCTCCTATCTAGGATCAGGGGGCCTCCTATCTAGTAACCGGGGGCCTCCTGTCTGGTACCGGAGGCCTCATATCTAGTATACCGAGTCTTGTTCTGGGGCCTTTAATGGCCTCATGCAGGTTTTACTCGTGCAGGAAATTTGACCAGGGCCACATAATTTCTGTGTTTTTTGCCAGATGTGGCAGAGGGCATATTTTTGGGAGTGGGCCTCTGTGAAATTCTGGGAGGCAGAAACATACGTTTGCCCCTTGGCTAACGCCACGGGGAGAAGCTCCCCCGGTTGCACCACCCCTGCTGTCGATAAATGTTACCAATACATAGTACCTACTACCTAGCTCAGTTTTGACTTTCAAACGTACTATTAGCCGTTTTCACGTTGGATTATTGCGCTGGAAAGATTCTGAATCTTTCTATGAAATGTTGTAAAACTGTTTTAGTATGCAATTTTAAATATATGATATATTCCAATAAATAAAATCACGATATCATCACTTTTCAATAGTTATGGAAACATGAATTGAGCTCATTACAAGTCAATAATACAAAATTGGCCGTTTTTAAAGAAAATATGTGTGAAAATATTAGTCCATTCGTTCAGTTTAGCATTCCGTCATACTGGTTACTCAAATACTCTACTACGTCATACTGGTTACTCTGGCAGCGTCATGGATCAAAGATCGGTCTTTGCATTGCGCAATTATTTGCTAGAATCGATTCGCTGGCCATTACATTAGGCGAGTCCATTATGTCGTCAACTGAGGGGAGTCCGTGAGCGACGCAATAGCATACCAGGCCACATTATGTTTCGCAATCTATTTAAAAAAAAATCCGTCAGTAGAGATCACATCACAACTAACCTATAAATATGAAACCTATGAAGCAAGAAAACAAAATCTTGCTAATTACCACCAAACTGCATTTTTGTAACATATTATATTCTTACCTACATATTACACAATTCGGAGGGACTTTCAAAAAACAAAAATATCATGTAAAAGTTGTGTAGTTTGGGAATGGATAAATATACCTAAACTTGAAAAACAAAAATTTTACAACATTTCAGAAAGGTTCAGAATCTTTTCAGCGAAATAATTCATCGTGAAAACGGCTATTGGTACGTTATGACGGTGAAAACTGGCCTAGTGTTCTTTGAGGCATAGAATTTCGCTAATTTTTTGTGTCACTTGCATGTTGTAGGATTGTATTGGCTACCATATAGTATTTTTTAGCTATGAGTAAGATGCAAGGAACCCAGAATAGCCACTTGTGGATGGGTTTCAACAAATACATACAAATACTCCTTTCAAAGAATATGGAAAAACGGTGATCCAGTCATGTAATGACCACACAGAGAGCCCATTCTAAAAGCAGGTTACACCTTTGTCCTAAGCACATCAGATGCTTGGAAGCTGGTTTTCTGCTATTCAGCAAACCTACACGTCTAAGTTTTGATTCTCCTGCTATTTGAAAAAGCGCACTATACTGAGTGAGTGGCGTTAAGCCTACGTCCGCCCACTGCGTGTGTAATTTGACGCTTCTCTTTTAACGTTTTTTGCTACTCTCGTGCGCGTGTCGCGTCTTTCGTGACATGTGTGCTGGCAGGCCATCAAAGACTGACTTTCCGTTTTGGCCACACGCCACATGGCAAAACACGCTATATTTACTGAAACAACACCGCAAGAAGCTCCCACGAAAACACTGACACAAAAAAGAGCAAAACGATATACGAGGCGCTATCGTATAACGGCATTCAGAATATCTTCCGGTGCGATGACAGAGAAGGTGCAGGTTTCCTCTTCAAGGAGGCTGATAATCTGATGAGTATTTAAAGGTTGTGCGTGTGTGTGCGTGTGTGTGTGTGTGTGTATGTGTGTGTGTGTGTGTGTGTGTGTGTGTGTGTGTAGGTGTGTGTATGTGTGTGTGTGTGTGTGTGTGTGTGTGTGTGTGTGTGTGTGTGTGTGTGTGTGTGTGTGTGCGTGCACGGGTGGAGAATCCACCCCCATCAGCCCTGGCCGTGAATCTTTCTGAAATTTTTAGTATCTAAGTTTACTACAATTATACTTTTTCTGTCGAATTTTCTTTGAAATTGGTTTAATAAATTCGGAGATGATGACGTTTTGATAACGTCATGTTCGTAAGAAAAATATAAATGTTTAAAAAATAATAAAAAATATAGTTTGCAGCAAATTGCAAACGGAACTAAGAATGTGAATTTACATTTGCATCAATATGGCAGTTCGGAATTTAATTTTTTTATCGTTTGCAAACATTTATCGTTTTTCTACCAAAAATGGCATGACGTGACGTCATTAAAACGTCATTACCTCCCAAAGCACATCATTAAAAAAATAGAGAAGCCGTATAATTGATGCAGCATAAGATACTAACAAAAGATGCGTCTCTATCTATCATATTTTCAAGTTATTGGGAAAACACGGGAAATGGGGTACAATTTACCCCCCCCCTGCACTGTGCGGGTAAAGATCCGCAACCCTCAGCACCTCCGATATCCGGCCCTACCCTCGGCCCTCGGCCTCGGCCCTACCCTCGGCCTGATGGCCCAGCGAGTCGTCGCGCTTGAGGCCCACGGGCAGCCACGGGTCTGAAGTGTACCGGGCCGCCAACCGAGCGGTGCGCGCCGCTGTCCGCAGTATCTTCATAACGTCATCGACTTAGTGAGGGATCGTGGCGTATACAAGACAGTACTTGCCAAAGTACTTGTTGAAGATGCCGGAAAATAAAACGCTTTGAGAACCACCACTGTACTTGCTCTAAGTAGATATTCGTCACTATTATATTTCGCTAAGAATGCGTAGTGTCCGCCACCGTCGCTCACTGTCCGTGCTTTGGGACGTCCATCTGGATTCTGTGTCACAAGGTCATGCACAGTCTACAGGTCACTGGTGCTCCGGTCTCGCCGGCCCGCTCATATCACTCAGCGGGCGGCTGCACCGCGGGCGGCCAATCAAACAGCGGCACGCGCGTACTGGTACGAGGTGGGGTCGGGGAGTGGAGACAGATCAACAATTCGTACGCGAGTCTGGAACGTTCAAGCCAGCGCTGAACGCTACACATACGCTACAGATTGTCGCATTTAAAAAGTTTAATGGACGATTTAAACATCAAAATCACGATACATACCTCACAAAGATCATTCTTGTAATCAAAATAATTATGTATTGAAAAAGTTTAATCTTGACCAACACTATCTGTTGCATTGTTTATCCAAAACACTTTCCCCAAGCATTACGCCATCTTTGCGTCATAATCATACGTCAAAACAGCCCAAACCAGCCAATCAGCGACTGGAGTTACATAGTATCCCAGTTATCGACATGTAAGACTCAATGTTGATCAATTAAGGGGTTTCTATGCAAATGTGAAAGGTTCTCAAGTCATTTTCGAGTATGGGGAACAACTTGGCTATATCAACCGAAACCCATTGACAAGGTGAACTGTTTCCTTTAAACAGCCGGTATACCGATGTTGGTACCCCATGTTTGAGGCCAGAATTGTGCTTATGCTTATTAATGTGCATTGTGCATTGTGCTTATTAATTTAAGTACCTCGGTCTAATAAGTCTAACATACCGACTGTCTGGTCTCTGTACTCTGTACTGCTGGTGGTCTCTGTACTACTCTGACCAGTACTACACCTTTTCTTAATGCGAATCGGCATCTGTTCAACTGAACGTGGCATAGTGCATGTCATATCGTCCGGCATACTGGAACTTNAACTCAGTAAAACCCCGTATGGGACACTGAAAAAAAACCTGCGCTTGGATCATATCAAGGAATATCGTATTTATACATTATCCAGAAGGAAATTGGGACTGTATTCTTTGAAATAGAAGCAATTTGGAATATTTTACATTGACTTTTACATGAAAGGTCAACGGAAATTGACCGGACCTCAGGATTCACCAAATATCCGAAATTGCGAACGAACCATTTTGCTAAAGATGGTCTTTCATGCCAAATCCTACAAAGTTTCGATATCGATCACTTCAGAAATTGTGTCATGGACACGACCCGCAAACATTTATCTTGGAGGTGGGTCAACTTGACCTGACTCTATGTGACGCTGACCTGATCCGACAGCGAAATTAAAATATTAACAAATGGTATTTTGAAGGTCAATTTAATAAGCTTGATTTAAATTTGGCCGGCGGCTAGTCGCCGCAATTTTTTGTAAATCGATAAAACCGGAGGGGATGCTCAAACACACAACACCGTGGGAGCGGGTAAGGGACTGCGGTACAAAAGTGTAAAGACTAATATTATTGCACAATGGTGTAGAAAAAAAGTATCAAACATATAAAACAAACATAAACACAGTAATGCGCGCGAAAACGGTTGAGACTTTGTAAATGCGCTTTTCAGCCCGAATTACAAATGTAATTTTTGAGGCATTGCATTTGTTTGCTCCCGGAGCGGCGCAAATTTTTTTCTTCCTAGAATAACTCGAATCTTTACCTGTTGAGGCGTTTAAGAACTTGTAGTGTGTTACTGTTGTTTGAGGTGGCTTGAGGAAATCATGAAGCTACTTGTCATGTGCTCAAGTGTGGGGGGGGACAAAAGACACTCTGTCCCCCCAACTTGAAGTTGGGTGGAACTGTCCCCCCCGTCCCCCCGCTGCCCGGAGCCATGGGTTGCGACATTCTGCACAACATTGTGGCGAAACTAAGAAGGCTACGGGATGAATCAAACGCAAATAATCACACACACACACCCACTCGTCACGTTTCGCAATCGATACTGACCTCTGAAAAGGTCATCAATTGACCTAAGTATTTTGGGGGCCACCGCCGTACCATTGCACAGCGCATAACTGTGGGTTCAGAATATCACAAATTCAAAAGCATGTCAAAATGTGACCTAGGTGATGCGCTAACATTTGCCGAAAACACCTAATTGATATCTATCACGGTTTGACAGTGACCATTTAAAAAGAGCAAATAAACGACACTCGCGCCGTTTAAAATTCAGCCCAGGTTCGACATTTGCACAGCACATTGTGGCCAAACCAAAAGAGCTAGGGGGCTGAATCAACGCTAAAAAGTAATCGGCACAACACTGCGGTTCTTACGTTTTCACTAATTGGATCGTTGACCTCTAAAGGTCATCAGTTGACCTAAGGTTATTTGGGGGGCTCAGCCGGCCGGTAACCATTAGCCAGCGCCATAACTGGTGTCAGAAATAATATCACAAATTCAGAAAGCATGTTCAAATATGGACCTAGGTGATGGCAACACGTGCAAAAATAACTAAATCAATAATCTAACCACGGTTTCGACCTAACACTTAAAAACGTTGCAAATAAACGACATTCGTACCGTTTAAGAATTATCAGACCAGGTTCGACATTGTTCACAGCACAGTTTGTGGCCAAAACCAGAAGAAGGGCGCGGGACGTGAATCTTAACGCTAAAAGAATTCGCACACACTCGTTCTTACGTTTCGCATATCGATCTTGACCTCTAAAGGTCATCAATTGACTAAGGTTATTTGGGGCTCAGCCGCCGGCACCACTGCACAGCGCATAACTGGTGTTCAGAAATAATTTCACAAATTCAAAAGCACGTCAAAATGTGACTTAGGTGATACGCTAACATTTGCCGAATTTTTTTACTTGATATCTATCACGGTTTACATTGACAATTACAAAAGTGCAAATAAACGACACACGTGCCGTTTAAAACTCAGCCCAGGTTCGATATTTGCACAGCACATTGTGACCGACCCAAAAGTGCTACGGAATTGAATCCAACGCTAAAATAATCGCACACACTCGGTCTTACGTTTCGCATATCGATCCGATCTTTAAAGGTCAACAATTGACCTAAGGTTATTTGGGTGCTTAGCCGTCGGTACCATTGCACAGCGCATAACTGGTATTCAAAAATAATTTCACAAATTAAAAAGCATGTCAAAATGTTACCTAGGTGATGCACTAGTATTTTCCGCAAACGCCTAGTTGATATCTATCACGGTTTGTCCTTGACACTTAAAAACGTGCAAATAAACGACACTCGTACCGTTTAATATTCAGACCCCAAGGTGTTGGGGTTTCCGGTATTCTTATATTGGCACGCGTCACAGAACACTATCACTGACACCGCCGCGTCGCACGCTCGCCCGGGCGGTCTCCGCCGGACGTGCCTGGCGCCAGCCAAGCCTTGACCCCGCATCGCCCACACCGCATAGTTCAAGGTCGCAGCCCGCAAGGCGGCGCGCTCCGCAGGTCGGGGTCCGGTGACTAGCGTCCCCTAACACCCTTCACCCTGAGTACTGGGTCACTACTGGTTCGTATACAAGGGGGAGTACTCTCGAAATACCGTTCAAAGGGCTATGCTCCACTCAACAAAACAGAACGGTATCGCGCCATTAACGCCATCACCATTCCCTCTGGACCAATATCACAACACCAGGTCACATCATAACACAGCAGAACGGTATTCGCTGTTAACACCAAGCATAATATCCTTTGTACCCTTATCACAGCGCCGTATCACATACACCACGCACACCCGTTGTACGGCTTAGCTCTTCCAAGCCCTTCATCCAATGCCGGCAGCCGATGCGAGATCCGAGCGTAGCCGGCTGCCGAAGATGTACCCATCGGTCATAAAAAACTTCGAGGCCGCACTGTCCGTCAGGGAGTACGTCGATTTGTTCTTGCTATGACGGGTGCGCTCCGTCACACATCGACCGACAGACACCACCGTCACCCGCGTCGTTCGTTGTTCACGGGCCCACCGCACCATGTCCCGCTCCAGCCGGAAAGCCTCCGTCTCCTCCCAGCTGACGCCACCGGTTGGCTCACGGTCGTCGGTCGGCCGGTCACGAGAGGGTCGCGGGGTCGGGCCGACCCAAAAGACCCGGGACAATCGCAGCGATCGCCGCTACGGTGGTGGTCACCGCCGACCAGAGGTCCGCTCCCATCGGGCCGGGGGGCGCCCGGCGGGGGTACACATCGTTACCCCCCATCCACAGGGCCACCCCCGACGGGCACGGGTCCGAGGTGTCGGCCCAGGCGCGGACGACGCTGAGGAGCGCCCCGGTGTCTGTAAACACCCTCTCCAGTTTTTGCAAATTTCGGCACATGGGACCCTCAGGTGTCCACCTGCCACCATGCGCCTCCGTAAGCGAACTGGCATGCGCAACCAAGCGAGTCACCAATAATGAGCCAGAGCGACGCCGGGGGAGAAGAGACCCACGTGTCCCGTGTCGGGCTCCCGCCGGCATCGGGCGCGGCGTCCCGCGCTGCCCTCCGCGGACTGAGCCGCCCGGAACAGTCCGGGCTCCCGAATCCCGTCGAATCTCACGTGACATGTGGGGTTTGGCAATCTCGACCCGCTGGGGGGCCGTCCACGCTGTGGGGCGGCGCCCTCCCGTGCGAAACGTTTTGGAGGCGGTGTTCACGGATTCTCAGGTGATCCGCTCCGCGGGTGGCAGCTCGAATGCGAACAGAACGGCCTCACGCTTCGTCGCACCTCAACAGGTCATTAAATAGGTCGTCATCTTCGTCGTGATCCTCCAGGATCTCGGTCAGTATGTCCTTGGCAGCATCTGAGTCGGCCATGGGGTCAGTGGACTGGTCGGCTCTGTAACAGAGGTTTGTTATTATTTCTCTTTTTGATCATATAAACGTGTTTTCTTTGTTTACAAATCATCATTCATACCGAAGATCCTGCCTGATATTGGTTCACAGGCCGTGACAAACGGCCAGAGCGTGTAAAATACGGGGCTGGGGGACCATAGGTTGGGCTCTGTTCCACATCTGTCTCTGTTCTAACAGAGGGCCGGAACAGTAGCACATTTGGTTTAAAGGGTCACTTCCCCACCCTTGTCACCCTGGCTGCTGTCGCCCTCCAGTGGACGGCTGCTGGCCTTTTTTGTCATCCTGAGTTCTTTGGCGCCCCCTCGTCCCCCGTGGTGCTGCTCGGACGCTCCTCACCACCTATAAACGGCTTTAAATGGTTGTGATGGAGGACCCTGATTTTGCCTTCATCCGTAGCAATTTTGTAGACGACCTCGCTGCCTGTCTTACCAACTTTCCCAATGATTGTGCAAGGACCCTTATAGGGCAGGCCCAATTTAGGCTTTCCGCCCGATTCGGCCCGAAAATCCCGCACCCACACTTTGTCGCCGACTCGATAGTTCTGCACGCACTGTCTCTCATCATATTTATGAGAGGCCTGCTGGGACGCTCGCGCGGAGTTGAGACGCACGCGCTCGTATGCCGCCTGAATTGCGCGAAGCCTTTCTTCCAGGTAACTCCGCACCGGCACCACCTCAGGAGGAGGACTATAGGACGCGTTGAGTGGCGTTCGTGGCTCAGCCCCGTGTACCAGAAAGTATGGCGTGTAGCCCGTCGTGCTGTGCACTGATGAGTTATACGCCATCGCATACGCTTTTACGTCCTCGTCCCAATGCAGGCCGTCTTTGTCGATATATTTTACTGATCATGTCTTTCAGCGTTCGATTAAATCTTTCGACCATGCCGTCACTCTCCGGGTGATACGGGGTGGTTCGTGTTTTCCTTATTCCGAGCCTGTTGCACATCGCTTGAACATCCGAGACTCGAATACTGGCTGCCTGATCGGAAGTGGAGGCGCTCCGGCCCCCGAAGGTCATAGACCCAGTCGAGGAGTGCCTCCAGGACGGTCTCTGTCTTTTGTATCAGCTTATGGGGTAAGTGCGAACGTACTTGGAAAAGTAGTCCATCATGACTAAAGCGCACTTGCTTTGCCCCTTTGATGGATATCCGGCATTTCTGTGATGTTATCGCTTATTCTCTCGAAAGGCCTGGAGGTCGTTTCTGTTACCATCGGAGCGCGCTTGGCTGGGGCGGGGCGCCTCCTTCTCTGGCATAGGATACATTTCTCGCAGAGCGCGCGAACATCTCCGTACATACCGGGCCAGATGAAGCACTGTCGGATACGGAGCGAGGTCCGCCGTCGTCCGAGGTGCCCGCTGGTCGGGTGTTCGTGCGCCATAGATAGAATACCTTGCCTTAGCTTCGTGGGGACCGCCGCTCTGAACCCGTCCCCTGATAGGACCCCAACGATGCCGTTGACCACCTTTACGTTCGCCCACCGTGACTGGAATATTTTTCCCCATTCACCCACCCCGGCAGAGTCAGGTGTCTCGCCTTTGTCAAGACAGGCGCGTATTCTCTGGAGCATTCCATCTTTCTCCTGCACATGACGGATGTCTGACTCCGAGTCTAGATAAGACTCTTTTGGAGGGATGCTACCCCCGTTACCTCGTTCAGTCGAGCCCACCGCCGCAATGTAAGTGCGTCCTTGGACGTTATGCTGGGTCGGCAGCCCGCCTCGTGTCCTGGCTGTCAACGTACCGCGGTTGCAAGCGCGAGGCGCGAAGCTGTCTCACCGCGTTTTCACACCCGTGATTCACTGTCCCGGATGAAAGCAGCTCCGAAATCCCCGTTAGACAGCGGCGTTCCCCCTCATCCTGACTAACCGGTTGCTTTTCCACGGGATGCTGTGGTCGTCCTCGAGAGCGCGTCAGCGTTACCTGTCTACCCCGGTTTTGTGATCACAATCAAATCAAATGAACTCAGTTCGATGGCCCACCTCCCTCGTCGGCCGGTCCCGTCACGCTCCACAGCAATTGACTGAGGGATATTGGCGAGGGGTTTGTGGTCTGTGACGACCCGGAAATTGGTCCCCGTTGTGTATTGCCGGAAACGCCGGATCGCATGGACGATGGCCCACAACTTTTATCGTATGTCCGGCCACTTCATCTGGGGCTTCGTTTGAGCACCTTGTTCGTAGGCGAATGACCCCGCTCAACTCTCGCCGACTTGCCTCCGTCAGCACCGACCCCACCCGAACTGTTGCACAGCGTCCGGTATAAAGAAATGAACTTCCCCTTGAATGTCGGCAGCGACAAAATCGGGGGTGATGAACAGGATGTGCTTGGCCTGCTGAAGGCTGCTGCATCTCAAGTCGTCCAGTCCATCTGCCCCCGGAGAAAGCGCAGCCATCCGTAATGGTCGGCTAACACTCAGCGTAGTTCTCGACCAAACTTACATAATACCCACAAATCCCAAGAAACTGTTCATTTCGCCATCGGTGGCTGGTGCCGGCCAGGTGAGAACTTTCTCTACGTTACGGGGGTCAGGGCGGACACCTTCCGCGGATACCAGATGGCCGAGAAAGACGACCTCTTTCTTGGCCAGATTGCACTTTTGGGGCTTCAGCTTGAGGCCAGCGGCCCGGATACGCTCGAAGACGGCCCGCAGTGTGTCCAGATGTTCGTTCTCAGTGCTGTTAAACAGAATGACATCATCGAGGTACACCAGACAGGTCTCCGAGTCCAGGCCGGCCAGGACCAGCTCCATGAGGCGCTGAAACGTTCCACTGGCGTTTTTCAAGCCCATGGCCATCACACGAAACTGGTGCAGACCTATTACCCGTTGTAAAAAGCCGTTTTCCCCGGTCCTCAGGAGTGAGGCGACTAGCCAGTACCCTGTGGCCATATCAAGGGTGGTATACATCGTGCCTCCGGCCAGAGATCCAGAGCGTCATCGACCCGCGGGGAGAGGGTGCGCCAGTCCCTTGGTTTACTCCTTGACCCCCTCATGTCCACACAAAAGCGGAAAGACCCTCCTTCTTTACACGAGACGACAGATGAACACCAGGACTATCACTAACTCTAGTGATTCCGTTCCAGCATCTGCTCCTTCTGCTGCCTTCCATTTGCCCACGCACGGAAGCTGGTATCCTCCGAGGGGGCTGCCGGATCCGGTGCGGCGTTCACCAGTATCGATTCCTATGTTCTTTTTTTTTATGCTAAGTGGGTGCGCCCGATGTCTCCTGTGTGTTGACTTGAATATAATCCTTATATTCGGATTTTACGAGCCTCCGCAGCGGGCTTTCATCATCGGACATATCAGGATCCGTCCACTCGACCGCTGGACATTGGCGTCGATGGGTCATCGCACTGGCTGCCCACACGGGCCTCGTGGCAAACGCCCCGATAACGGTGCTGGCCTGCTGTAGACCATCATCGCCGCACAGGTCGAACTCGTTATCGCTCCTGGAGAATCGAGTACAGAGTCCGATGTCGCTCCCTTCAATAGCTAGATTCATAGCACGACGTTAGTCACTATGAATTGGGATAAGACTCGCCGTTAACAGCACCACTCCTCAATCAGGAGTTCCTCCCTTTCCGCAGTGAGGCTGGTCGATTACCCCCTGGAGTGTGCGCAAGGTCACAGATTACCCCATCGATGGCCGCCACCTAGCCTAACGACAACGACGGACCGAGCCCGAACCACAAACCGATGGACGCAATAGCACCCGGGCACGGTGGGCTGAATGTCGCTGTATGTGGCAGGCGAATGGAACATACGGCCAGCGTGAGAACCCCTCCGGTCATCGATGATGGTACCGTATTCTACAACAGAAGTCGCGTCCGAGTACCAGCTCATACACAAGGCCACTGACTTACAGCTGCGCTCGAGCAGCAAACGGCTGGTTCTGAAGTGTATCGTTAGATATGGATGACCCAGTGATGCGGAGCGGTTCACGCCAGCCACCCCTCGCCGCTGAGGACGGCGGTCAGGCCGACATCCTAGCTCCTGTTTGACATGCGCATACAAACTCTCACGAATCATCGTGAAGTCAGCCCCAGAGTCAAATAGGGCCCGAACACGCCGGCTCCCCACCTGCACCTCGACCACGGACGCTGTTATCAGGGACTCTGATGGACCACCGGCCGACGGCGTGTCCCTCCGCAAATCGGCCCACCATTAGTTTTCCCGGACCCTGCTGATTGCAGTCCCGCCGGACCGGTCCCGGGTGCGTCGCCCCGTGATCAGAAACCGATGCCCGAAGGCTGTCGACCCGCAGCAGGCGGCAGTCGACAGCCAGTGTCCGTTTCCGACCACAGCCCAGACAGAACGGTTGTGTTTGTTGCATAGGCGGAACGGGGTGTGAACTGAGCGCGGGCAGTCACGCACAATGTGTCCAACGTTTTACCACACCCAAAACAACCCGTTCATCTTATCAGCGGGCCGATGGCCTCCCGCAGGCACTGACCCAGGGACAGGCGCGCGCATTGTGACCGATCTGCCCGCAGTCACAGCGCCAGCGGCCTCGTGGCTCGGACCGACCCGACCGCTGGTGCGGAGCAGCTGGACTGCCGGTCGAACCTGAGAGAATGGACCCACTTGCCCCTCCTCTGATTGACAAGCCCGCTGACCGGTTATCTCAAGACCCTGCAACATATGTTGCATGGCTGCCACGTGTTGCTCCAAAACTCGTACCCGGTCCGTTTCATCATCGTCGATGTGCCGCCCCACAGCGGGCGAATCCCCGGTACCAGAGCTGACCTGATCTGCTGACGTCACCACCGCCGGGAGGGCCGTCGCCATTTCCCGCAATTCCATAGCCGGCGGCGGCGCCGCCGACCGACGCACCGCGCGTAATTCGTCGTGTCGCGTCTGCAGCTCCCGGGCCGCCTTAACGGTTGGCTAACAGCGTTTTGGGGTCCCCTACAGCAGGTTGGCTCTGCAGCGCTTCATCGTTGCAAATCCGCCACAAAAAGCGGCTGGTCAGATTGAAATCAACGGGGCATCACCCTCCCCGCGTCCGGATTGCGCGCGGGCCCAATTACGGATTACGCTCTGGCGAAATCGGCCACCGCCTCCCCAGTAATTGATAGCGCCGCTAGCTCGGCCTGCCCGCCTGCAGCGCCCAGCACGGAGCTGTAACGCGTCGTTATTGTCTCATAACAACTGTGCGTTAGTCGGTCTGAGTCACAGCTGGGCAGTGACGCGAACAGATCGAGGGCCCCTTCCTCCAGTAGCACTGCAGACACTGCAGGCGTTTTCCGCCTCGCGTCAAAGTAGCCGTCTGTGCTTCAATCTCGCGAGCCAACGGCGCCAGTCCCTGTTTCCCTTCCTCTTTCCTTCTTCCCTTCCCTTTCTCCCCCTTCCCCCCCCTTTTCCATGCCTCTTTGGCGCCAGCAAAAGGCTTAGGCTTTTGTTAAGAAACATCAGTTTAGAGTCCATGACGACCCAACAACTACTAAGACACAATTAAATACTATATTATACAGATTTCAAACACTGCTTTATTATACCAGAAAAATACAACACTACTCGTCTTCAGCTTACAAAATCGAAGCCTCAGCTTGCTCTCTAGCACCAGGCTGCAGTATGACCTCTGTGATGGGTGGAAGCTGAGTGTAGCTTCCTACCGACCGCGCCCAATGTTGGTTTCCGGTATTCTTTATATCAGCCGTCACAAGACCACTATACACTGACACCGCCGCGTCCGACCTTCGCCGGCGTCTCCGCCAGACTGCCTTGGCGCCAGCAAGCCTTGACCCGCATCGCCCCACACGCATAGTTCAGGTCGCCAACCCAAGGCGGCGCGCTCGCGTCGGCCGGTGACTAGCGTCCCCTAACACCCTTTTCCCCCCTGATACTGGGTCACTACTGGTCGTATAACAAATGTATCTCTTCGATAATTAACAGTTCAAGGGCTATGCTCCACTCAACAAAAACGAACGGTATCGCCATAACGCCATCACCATGTCCTCTGGGACCATATCACAACACCAGGTCACATATACACAGCAGAACCGTATTCGCTGTTAACACCAGCATAATATCCTTTGTACCCTTATCACAGCGCCGTATCACATACACCACGCACACCCGTTGTACCGCGCTTAGCTCTTCAGAGCCTTCATCCAAGGCGGCAGCCGATGCGAGATCCGAGCGTAGCCGGCTGCCGACAGATGTACCCCATCGGTTCATAAAAAACTCGAGCCGCACTGTCCTCAGGGAGTTTACCAATTTTGAACAAAAAGTGAGAGATGAGGGTGTTTTCGACTGTCGAAATGTCGTGTATATGGCCCCAGCGTAAGAAAAACACGTGTTTTCTTTCAGCACACGTGCAGAGCACTAACCGTATAAATTACACAAGTAGAAAAATGTCTGAAGATGGTTAAACGCACATGGCCGATTTAGTTCATGATTTTCTTAAGTTGATTCGGTGTCAATTTCTGTGTATGGTGGGAGGTCGCAAATGGGGAGAGGTCGCTAATAGGAACATTTCCCCTACCCAGTAACTTTGAGATCGTGGTTACGCCCCTGCAAGCAAGAACAAAGAAACTTACATTAACTAATTGAATTTCGGGCAAATTGTGTATCAAATCGCTAGATAGAAATAAGAATTCGTAAAAATGTGACAAAAAAGTTAATTGTTTAAGATCAAGCTGACCGAAAAGTGTCCCAAAATTTATAAGCCTGACCGACCGATTACCAAATCGGTCACAAACTTTTTCGGTAACCCAATTTTGGTACGATGACACCACTAACATCTACCAGCAGGACCCGATACATTTATACACAGGCTGGGTCGAGATCTAGGACCGAGTAGGCAAGCTTAAGGCAAGGTTTTTCTTACATTGTGCTTAATTTATGTTTTCGAAGAAAATTTTATTGGAAAATTGGGAAATTTGCCCAAATAGGCCTATTCGATGCAGAGAATCGTATAAAACAAAATAAAAACAATGAAAAGGGACTGGGAATAAATATAGGCATCGGAGAAGGCTACCGAACTGGGTGGCATTGCCTACCTTGCCTACATGGGAGAACCGCCCCTGCAGAACAGTAAACATGCATGTTCCAGATAAGAAAACACAACTTTTCGAAAAATGATTTCCTGACAGCGACAACTAACCTTTGCTTGGCGACAGAAGACCGGAAAATAACGAGTTAGTGACGTGGATTAATAATATGCACTCACAAATCATATCGAGCTGATATTTTTCGAGATATTGACATGTCAGATTTAGGAAACCTGGCGCAGTTTGGTCACTCTCCCTTATAGGTGATTCAAAATTTGTGTCACTGGTTCCAAAGTTTATATGGCACAGCTCCTAAAAATTGGTATGGCCATGGCCCATGCCATACCTACTTGTCACACTGCACAGGGGCGGATCCAGGGTGGGGGCGACGGGGCCGGCAGCCCACTCAATGGAAATTGGCGCCCCTGCACCGAAGGCGCAGGGACACCAGTTTTGCGCCGAAGACGCAATCTGGGCGCCGCAGGCGCCCCAAACCAGAGACTATCATGGGTGCCCAAACCCCAAGCCCAGCCCAGCGATGCAAGTGTGTAAACAGGTGACCAAGGGCCTCTCCTAAAGCCCATAAACACCAAGCCCAGACCCAGACCAGACCCATTCAAATTCATAATATTGAAACCCATGCCCATTGGGGCCCATTCAGATCAGGCAGATAATTATTTTCACAAAAATTGTAACAATTATTCAGCATGTTGACTTTTATACTACTAACGTGAAATATATAGGCCCTGTGTTGTTGGCTGTTGATTTTTGGACTTATCGAACAATCGCGGTCAACATATTCATTTGGATCAGACTTTACCTATTACTGTCGGGGGGGGGGCGAATCGGCCCCCCCTAGAGGTTTTTCGCGTACGGTCTAGTACTAAGTCAGAATCTTCAAACTTGCTGGGCTTTTCCTAACATTCATTGCGCCATCGAATGGTGTCTTTTTTCCAAATTGAATTATTATGAGAGGGGTCCAGGACAGTTTTTAGGGGGCGTGTTCGGCCGTTTTGACACAAAATCTTTGGATGGTTCAGCACTCATGGAGAGTTGGGAAATGAAGAGAAGTGTTAGAAAAAACAGACATGGGTAGAGAATTGATTGCTTTTTCAGGTGGCTATCTCGAAATTTCAAAATTTTGAAATCCATTTTTTTTTTACTTATTTTTTTCTCACAAAATGATGCAAGTTTTTTGTTTTCAGGACGTTTCAAAAAACCGGATTGTATGTGAGAGAAAACATGCCAAATAAGTAGTGTTGAAAGTTCAGGTTGATATCTAAATATTTGATGACCTGATGTCATGTCAAATGCTAACCTCCAATACTAAGTATATGGTGAAAAATGAAAACGAGGGTTTAAACATTCATCAACCAATATTCAGTATCATTCATTCTTAGCCCATCTTATGAAAAGGCATTTTTTTTTAGTCAGTGACCTTTGAAAGGTCATCAAGGACCAAAACCCTTTTTTATCATAACTCGTTGACAAAGAACATCATAGGAGACCACAAATGGTCTCCAAATGTTTGTCTCGTCATTTACGCGTCTTTTTGTATGCATTTTGACTACTTACGTCACCTTGACCTGACCCGGGTCAAATTTTCGATTTGACAAAGTTGAGATGATTCGAACCGCAATGACGAGAGAAACACGATGGTACCAAAATAAGTGCTGCATATATATAATTTAGATAAAAAGTTATTAACGAACAAACATTTGCTGAAAAACAGGTTTTTTAACATTGGTTGACCTCTTACAGGCCAAAAACCATTGACCTAGGTCATTTCTTATGCCTTACAGGTTGAAAGACAATTAAAACCGCTTAACATTAGTTTTCGGATTCCACCTAAGCTGCAATTTTTCGAGATAATGGCAAGTTCCTAAAATATTATGTTTTGACAAAAATATTTTTTGATGATCTCATTTGACCTTGAAGATAATGACCAAATGTCACCCAATTGACAAAAAGAGGGTCATTGTCGGACCTTGTCACACACCAAGGTTCATGTTCTAGCCTTATGCAGCGGAGATCTGAAGGAGGGGGGGGGGGGGGCGAAAAGCCCCCCGACAATTCGTTTAACTTTCATCCCTCCAGAATAGTTTAAGATCGGACATCATATTACAGAAATCGAATCTACTCCCCTCATTACGTACCCACGTTTATATTGTCATATAATTGCCAAAGTCTATTGTCTAAGTGTCCTATATCATTTATAAACATATTTAGGTACATACATGGTTAACAATATGGTTGTCAAGTAAAAAATCCCGCTTAGCGTCGCGACATTACCTACTCCAAAATTGCCATACCCATGGAATATGGATGCCCATTAGTGAAAAAAACGTGTTGTAGAGGTTTGTGACTCTTAAAGGAAATAGTTCACATTGGATTGTTTTTTTTTTCAAACACGATTTGACTATATTTTGAAATACAACTTCTTTTCATAATGTCAAAAATAGCCATAACATCGTGCCGATTCAGGACAGAAGAAACGTACATTATTAATTTATCCAAAAAACTATATGCGTACTCTCCGCCACGTCAAACTGGCTTCAGCCATAGGCTAGCCCAGGGGGCCAAAAGCAGTTCCCCCTTGAAGGTTTATCTTACGTCCCCCTGCCAATGACCCCTTTGAAATAGGGCCCGAAGGCCTATTTTCTCTTAAAGACCCACGCTTCGCTGGCTTTAAGAGGTTTACTGGTTAGAGCACATCAAGTCTTTCAAGGTTTGAGGTTAGAGGTACCCGCAAGCGACCAGAGTCCTCCTCAGGCGGTCAGAGTTGTCTCCTTCAGTGACAAGAGGCCCCTCAGGCCGTCAGAAGTCAAATAAGCGTACCAAGGCAAGGGGGCAAAGACATTTTGCAACCCCTGAAGGTCTGAGCGTGCACCCTTGAGATTGGAAATAGGCCCTTCGGCGCCCTATTCCATCTAAAACACCAAAGCGTGTATTCAAGCACTTCAGTTTTTTCCGAGATCTATAGGTCAGAGGCCTCCTTAGGCGGCTTATGGGTTTTCATGATGCAGAGCAACCAAGCCCTTTGAGCATTCAAACTGGACCTCACACATTTGCTAGTGCGGCCAGAGACGTAGCCAGACCTTCGACAAGGGGGCACGGCATCCCAAGGCCCCCTCAGCAAAGGCCCCCCGAAAAATGTCGCGAAAATAAAATTCTCACCGGATTTAGGCCACTATATTTTGCAGGGCCCCAAAAAAGTCGCAAAAAGGAACGTCGCCGACCATTTTTTATTTAAAAAGTCGGTCCACTGGGGGGCATATGCACCCTGTGCCCCCTGCTAGTGCCTCAGTGCACGAAATAGGTCCTGCGCCCACGGCGCTCTTGTACAATTTCGCCGTATTTCGCCGGTCTGGCAAAATACGGCGAGTTTTTTTGGGGGGGATGTACCTGGGTCACCATATTTTTTTCTCGAAAAAATGAAAATATGCCCCTCTAGAAATATAGTGTGCCGAATCCGATGACTTTTTTAATGGGGTTACCTTGTGCCCCCCACCGAAATTTTGCCCCCTGAAGCAAATCTGGGTACGCCATGATTCGCGCCACTTCGCTGCGCCTAATAACAAGTACCTTTCATGAAAATCCACATAAAATGCTGCAAAGGCCTAAATACACTCATAAAAACGGGGGTACAATTTTCGCTAATTCAGCCGACCAACCCCTCCCCAGTCAAAAATTAGCGCCGACGTCCCTGATTGTGCCAATCGAAATAAAACAAACTATAGGTAGGTAGGCATTGACGGATCCAGGGGGATATTTAGGGTCATGCCCCCCCCCCACCCATGATCCTGAAATCATGATTTGCCCCTAAATAATGGCCGGACCTACAGTTGCTGTCGTGTTGACGATTGCGCTCTACCTCCCCCCGATCAACAACTTTCGGCTGACGTCCCGCTATCTCCCGCTAACAGCTTTAGGGAAATAGCCCACTGGATTTGCCCCCCCCTAAAAAAAACGGCTAGATCCGCCAGTGCCAGACCCTACCCTACTGGAGGTAGGGTAGGGTCTGGTCAGCCGAGGTCAGCAGCATATGGCTGAACATTTTTTTCGACATGCCCCCTGACCAAAGTCCTGGCTACGTGCCTGCTTCTGCAGGGTACGCGGCGTAGCTTCTGCAGGGTACGCGGCGTAACTTCTGCAGAGGACGCGGCGTAGCTTCTGCAGGGGACGCGGCGTAGCTTCTGCAGGGGACGCGGCGCAGCTTCTGCAGGGGACACGGCGTAGCTTCTGCAGGGGACGCGGCGTAGCTTCTGCAGGGGACGCGGCGTAGCTTCTGCGTGTACGCGCGGTAGCTTTGCAGGGTGACGCGGCGTAGTCTTTCTGCAGGTGGACGCGGCGTACGCTTTCTTGAGGGGAGCAGGCATAGCTTTTCTGCAGGGGATCGCGGCAGCTTCTGCCAGGGACGCGGCGTAAGCTTTCTGCAGGGGACGCGGCGTAGCCTTCCTGCAGGCGGACGCGGCGTAGCTTCTGCTAGGGGACGCGGCGTAGCTTCTGCAGGGTATGCGGCGTAGCTTCTGCAGGGGACGCGGCGTAGCTTCTGCAGGGGACGCGGACGTAGCTTCTGCTCTGCAGGGGACGCGGCGTAGCTTCTGCAGGGGAAGCGGCGTAGCTTCTGCATGGTACGCGGCGTAGCTTCTGCAGGGGACGCGGCGTAGCTTCTGCAGGGGACGCGGCGTAGCTTAGGCAGGGGACGCGGCGTAGCTTCTGCAGGGGACGCGGCGTAGCTTCTGCAGGGGTCGCGGCCGATGATGTTCGTCATTCCCGTAAAATAATCATTATCTAATAAGAAAGTCAGGGGACCATAACTGATGTGCACGCTGTCGGATATCTAGCGTAGTAATGCGATGTCAGCACGTCCCCGATCGGTATTAATTCACCATCTTCTACCGGAACAAGGCAAACAGCTTGGATGCCAGCAATCACCGAGTGTAAAAAGTGCAAGTGGTAATTCATTAGTCAGTCATAATATTTTATTTGCTGGGGAAAATATCCATTTCGGGAGTGATTGCAGCATTTCACACCAAACTGTATCAAGCCCATTTTAAACGCATCACGTTGGTGACATCCGCAGAAAGAGCTACAGCAATAAATAAGTCCACATTTCGAGGCCGATATCCCATACCAACACACACACACACACACACACACACACACACACACACACACACACACACCATGTAAACAAAACCGCCCCCGTTAGAAATCGCGGCATACCGCGCATCGCTTTCTCTCCCGGCACGAGAAGCGACAGCTCACAGACGGCAGAAGTTTCCGGTCGTCTTGTCCCGGTCTCAGCCGTGCTGACCGGTCGTCTTGTCCCGGTCTGAGCCCCGCTGACAGGTCGTCTTGTCCCGGTCTCAGCCCCGCTGACCGGTCGTCTTGTCCCGGTCTCAGCCCGTCCCGGTCTCAGCCCCGCTGACCGGTCGTCTTGTCCTGGTCTCAGCCCCGCTGACCGGTCGTCTTGTCCCGGTCTCAGCCCCGCTGACAGTCGCTCACATTCACATGGGCACACCAGACCATCGAACCAGACGTTCTTCATCGCCAGGCCCACTGTACACCCACTTCACACAACCAGCAACAGTGTCGTTAAAAAGTCCGTTACAGCGAATCGTTATCCGTTACGCAGCTCGCTCCACCCTGGGGTTTACGGAAAGAGTCGTGCCAAGTCCCGAGTGCCTGGGCAGTCTCTCTCTCTCTCTCTCTCTCTCTCTCTCTCCTCTCTCTCTCGTCGCTCTCTCCTCTCTCCTCTCTCTCTCTCCTCTCTCGTCTCGTCCTCTCTCTCTCTCCTCTCTCCTTCTCTTCGCTTCGTCGTTCTCGTCTTCTCTCTCTCTCTCCTCTCTCCTCGTCGCTTCCTCTCTCCTCTCTCTCTCTCTTCTCTCTCCTCTTCTCTCTCTCTCTTCTATCTCTCTCTCTCTCGGTCTCTCTCTCTCGAGTCTTCATCCCTCTCTCTCCGCTGTGGAATGTGTGGCATGCCTTCTGCCCACCCCCTGCCCTCTGCGATTTTCTCCAGTAGCTCACCAGGCCTGTACGGAGTGCTGCCGTACCAGCCGGACCCGCTACACACAGCGCGGCCGGATAGGCATACAGAGGTTATAGTAGGCCGTCTGATCCCAGAACTGGGCATCTTTCCAGCCACACCAGCCCTTGTTCTGTATCGTAGACAGATTCTCGGCGCCGGTGTAGTGCGGATCCAGCACTAGGAACGCTGCCTCTCCACCGGCCTCGTCGAAGGCGATGCCGAGTAGAGTGTGTGCCAGCACACCGCCTCCAATCATCACTGGTGTGCCTTCGTCGGCGAAGTGGCGCAGCAGGGCGCGCGCCTTAGCCCCGAGATCCGCGCCGTTACTGACGTGCAAGATGCGCGACTCGACGCCAATCAGGTGCTGCAGACAGTAGCTGACTTCGGTGGAGCCGATCCACTGACGCGAGCCGACGAACGACGCCTCCTTGTCACCGAGATCGACCAGGCACTGCTGGATCTCGCGGTGCGTCGGCGGCGCACGTGAAGTGTAGCCCTGCTGCTGGAACCAGGAGGCCAGCGTCTGGAGTGAACGGTACGCGCAGCCCCAGCCACTGTCGTCCATCCGGTCCTGCATGTAGTGGTGGTAGACATACGTGCCCCGCACCAGCGCCACCTGGGCAGCAGCAGCAGTGCGCGGCGGCGGAAGGCCGACGTGCACGTTGGTCAGGAACGGCGAGTCGTCATCGAAGCAGTGTCGGTTAACACGGCGGAACAGCGGTCGGTCGGCGGGCAGCAGCAGCGCCGCGTGCACGTTCCGCCGGTACGACTCCAGCTTGTCGTCGTCAGAGGCGTCGCTGTACACGAGGGTGACGTAGTGGCCGCACTCCTCCGGGCAGAAGTGTAGCGGCGCGGCCGGCACCACCCGCTCCTTCTCCTGGTAGACGTCGGTGATGACGGCGCGCAGCTGCGCCAGCTGCCGCAGCGCCGCCTGGCAGAGCGCAGCGGCCGCCTGCGCGAGCGGTGCCGCCGCCGCCACCAGCGCCACGCAGCTCAGCGGCAGCGTCATGTCCACCAGCTGGTGTCGGCCCCGCGCGTACTCCACCACGGGAGCGCTGACGGCCGGCCGCGACTCGGCCAGGCCCGTCCGCTGCAGCATCAGCCGGAACAGCGCCTGCGCGCCGCCGGCCGACCGTCGTCCTGCCAGCTGAGCACAGCTTCCCTCCAGGGCAGGGTCGTCACCCTGCGCGCGCAGCAGTCGGTTAGCCTCCGGCTGAACGAAGCAGGCTGCTGGCGAGTCGAGCGTGCGCTCCAGTCGCTCGAATGCTTGGCACAGCGGCTCGGTGCCGGTGCGGCAGCGCAGCGGCAGCGCTCCCTCCAGGCGCAGCAGCACGGTCCGCTGGCGCAGCTGCTCTGCGCTGAACGTGTCGAACTCGGTGCGCTCCAGCTCCCCGTCCCCGTACAGAAAGACGGCGGCCGTCGGCTCCGCTGGCTCGCCCTCGCCCTCGCTGACAGAGAGCACCACCGCTCGCCGCGCGCCGGCCGGCAGTAGGCTGACCACTGTCGACAGCAGAGCCAGCTCCTCCAGGCGCCCATCACTGTCACCGGCCACGCCGAGTGGCGCCAGGCCGCCGGGCAGCGCGTCCAGAAGCTCACTTCCAACACCAGGTGTGCCGCCCTCCACATGGTCCAGCAGGCAGCCGAGCACGTGCGCCTGGTCACCGTGTACCAGGCCGACCAGGGTACCGACGTAGGGCCGCGGTCCGGCCAGCAGCCGTGACAACAGCGGCGCGTAGATGGTCACCTTCATCGTTGGCCGCTAGCTGGACTGGACCGACTGCTATTGATGGTGAGATGAAGTTTTCACGCTGTCCTGCAGTGAGACCTGAAGACAAAGAAGGAAGGGGTTTGGTGGGAAGCAGACTTGTGACTGATTCTGATTGAATCATTCTTATTTTATGTGAATCGTTCATGAATCGATTCACATCCTCATGAATGATTCAATGAATCATTGATTGCATCATTCATACAAATAAAATAGGACAATTTAATCATTCATAGCACAATTATTCATTCTTTTTTTGGGACAGCAGAAACTATACAAACGATAGCCCAGTCTAATAATAGGGAATCAAGCTTAGTGAACACATGTCGTGGAAACTGCAGCGTCATCTATAATGCTAGTAGAGGCGCTTAGTTGTTTTGATTACCACTGACATATGCTACCAAAGGTACTGAAATATATCCTATTTCGACTATGATTAAGTGTATTTGCTGGAATTGAATTCAATAAATTAAGATTCAGTCTATGGAAATGCAAGTTAATGATACAATACAATACTGTTAATTTATCATAGACAAAATATTATCAATAACAAATGTATGTTGTCTAATTAATTTGGGCGCTACATTCCTTACCGTTCTACCCGGTGTCTAGTTACCCTGCTTTCAGCACATTAATTTGGTCTGTTAACACTCTCATTCCAAATATATGCACTGTTATTTGCACTTACGCACTGCTAATAATTTTGATTGAATCATGCATAAATCATTCACTGAATGAATCATTCATGATTGGTTCACGTAAGCCTTTAAATCACTGAATCATTCAACAGTGGTAATGTTAAGTGATTGAACCACGATTGAATCATTCATGTTTGCCGGTGAATCATGATTGAATCATTCATTAAAATTTGAATCAATCACAAGTCTGGTGGGAAGCAAGCAGGAAATTAGCAAAACATGTTCACTTCCGTTACTGAATTAGAATGACAAAAAATAACATTGATCTTTTGGTTTGAGGTGACTGCTTCAGTAAATGAAAACAAAAGAGTTGATTGACACAAAGTTCAACATATTATGCAGCTGGCTACAATGAGTAATAAATCATAACTGATGCCTCGACAGGGGATAAACTGCTTTGTCTCATATCGACGAGCCAGCTTTTAAACGGAAATAATAACCTTTTATTTTTGTTAGCAACAATTTCTTGGGCTTCCGTTATGGTATAGCAATGATGTAATTTCAATTTAAGAATTAAATAAAAATTCCCTTATTCAATGTTGTAAGTTTTTACAAATTGAAAGCAAGTATATATACTTCTTCCGAAACTCATGAGCAGTGTTTACAAGTTTTGTATACAAAGTTATACAAAACTTGAAATGCTGACAATTTATGAAACAGTTTCAAAACCAGTACAACTTGGCCGCCATAGGGGGCCAAGTTAAACGGCTAATTTTGTTTCCTTGTTTATGCAATGGCTATCAAATGTGTAGGATCGCCGGTCATATTATCGAAAAAGCAGAATTCAAACATTATTTTCCACTCCACTGCGTAATAAAACAATACGGGAAAAGCCCGCATTTTTTATGGGCACGCCAACAACGAAGGCTATATCGCAAGCCCGCAGTTTGATGAGATCCAAAAGTACTTGCAAGCAGCTTGCAAGTACCGGTCAGCAGTCATTGAAAGTGTGGAACGCTTTCAATGACTATGATTCAGTATATTATATGTTGTATAATGAAAATATTGCATACTTGAATGCGTGAGTATATTATATGCGTGACTGCAGCGTTGGATTTTGGGCCGCTTTCTGGTCCCGGTACTTTGCTCTCTTCAATGAGTTACTCCCGTTTGTGCCTCAGCCCTCGGGTCAAGCTAATCCTCAGGTCATGCTGGGCGCAATTCCCCCAGGAGTGCAAAGAACTTTGTGCACAACTTGAGTTATATTCTGGACTCTAAGAATATACCTAATTTAATGAAATATAATACATATTCCAAGTAATAAAGTACGTTACCGACGCTAAATATACTCTCTTATATTCAGTAGTCAAGATATTACTATTCTGTGGGTTCAGAATATAACTCATTTGTCAACTAAGTTTACATCTCAACTGGTGTTTACTTCGGCAGCGTTCGCTGAAACCGAAAGGCTGAGGCCGAAACGGGAGCAACATTTTGAAGAGAGCAAAACACCGGACCAGAAAACGGCCAGAAATCCAACACTGTGCGTGAGTATATTATACGTTGTATAATTAAAATATTGCATAACTTGAATGCGTCATGGAACGCTCATCAACTTTGATTTGAAATATATTTCGTTAGGAATATTTTTATGCAAAATGAGATGAATTTACAATATATTTTTGTGACATCTATCGATTTCAAGTCATAACTCCATTTTGTGGAAAAATGTGATTATTTCCTTTTTTAAATTCAAATAAGAATATACTTGAAAATAGAATAAGTACATATTTTGGCATTGGTAGGGCAGACGTCACACTTCCGTACACAGCACTGTAGGTAGTGTGACAAGCCTGACAAGTGGCGGGCCTGACAAACTCCACCCAGCCAGCGGAACTAGGCTCTAATTCGATTATGTTTCCCTCCCAATGACGGCATCAAGCCGGCTGCACCACCCGCCACTTGTTCAAGCTTGTCATACTACCTACGTCCTACAGTGCTGTGTACGGAAGTGTGACGCCTGCACTACCAATAACCATATTTTTTATGATTTATCCATTACTACATTTCTTCCAGATTCACTCTAGTTGCTGAGACATTCCAAATTCACCAAGATCAGCATGGCATCACAAAACTGTTCGCCAGTATTCGCCATCGGTATTCGCCAGAGAGGCTTTCGCTACTACTATGGATTTCAGACCGAGTGAGAGCCCGTTTTTTTGGCGATAATTTGTTAACCCGCGCAGCGTAGGGGGGATAAATATNAATCATTGGAGGGAGGGCTTGGTCCCTCCCAAAGAGATATAAACTTCCGCCCCCGGCCGTCAATATTATTGGATCCCTAGCTTAAAAGGTGGGCTTTGGTCGCCCCAATTCGCCGTTCTTACGCTTATGGGCTATGGTATTGCGGGGTTGTAAATTCATAATTTTATTTTCGCAACTTTAAAGCTTCATATCGAACAAATATCAGGTGACAGCAGAGGAGAAGAAATGCGTTCAAAGTGGGGGGCAAAGTGTTAACATTGCTGCCCCCCCCCCCAGCCAGAAAAAGTGGGTGGGAATGGCCCCCGTGCCCCCGTTCCTAGCCTATGCATGGACAGGATTTCGTCTGGGGGCGCCTCGAAAGACCCCTTCCCGAGCGTTGAAATATCCCCTTCCCTAGCGTTGAAAGGGCACCTTCCGAAGCGTTGAAAGGGCCAAACAAAACGGATAAAAAGGCATGTTATAAGGGAATGCAGTATGACAGGTATGGCATGGCCCATACCAACTCTTAGGAGCTGGAGTTAGCAAACTGCCATATAAACTTTGAAATCAGCGGCACCAATTTGAAATCAGCTATACCAGCTTATAATATTTTTAGGCTCAACTCTGAAATCAATTACGCCGTGGAAAGACGCAATTTTTTTTAGTCATATTGCTTTGAATCTGGATATGCATTCTCATTAATGTGAAGCATTGCGTTTGTGCGGTTCTCTAAAATATTTATTGTGCGTTTAAAATGCGTTTTAAAAAGGATAATGCGAACAGTTTTTCTCAATCTATAAGAAAGTAGCAATAAGGACACAAAAAATGATAAAGTACTGACATTTGTGTTTTGTACTGCAATTAACCGTGTGCATACGTTCGTGTTGTTTTAACTGTTGTTTGTTTTGTGGCATTACATAATTTTGTAGTTTAATGCGCTGTCGCGACTTTAAGAGTTATACCAGAACAGCTGCCATTTCTTTTCTGGTTTGAAAGAGGTATCCAGGGGGCCTTCATATTAGCTCTGGGAGGCCCGTCCAACAATTTTAAACGCCCTTCAGATAGTGCTTCAGAGACTTACTGGGATCGACAAAAATATATAATGTGAAGAGTGTGATATATATATATATATATATATATATATATATATATATATATTAAATACAAAGAGGACTTGCTCCCCATCGCAAAATTATTGAAATCGAAGCTTTCGTGTGTTACCGAATGCCTCTTAATCGCTCATGAAGGGTGTTGCAGTATACCTGAAAGTTCCGAATTTAATTTAGTCGTTGTGGAGTAAGTCCTCTTTCTATCTAAAAACTACGTGCTTTCGGCCCAGTTTGACCTAGCAACACTCTGACCTTCCAATACTTGTGTGTCAATGTGCAGTTCAGCCTGTTCAGAGGTCCGTCCGACCTGGCCAAGTACTGCACTTGCTGCTTTGCCGCCCTGCTGACATGCTCAGGGGACCTCCAACCAGCCCAGGGGACACCTCCCGCCTGGCTAGGGAACTCATTCTTGATGTTCAAGGCGCCCTTGGGACCGGGCCCAGGACTCTTTCCGGTCTAGCCACGGGGGCCCCGCCAACTTGCCCAGGAGCCCCTTCGATCTGCAAAGCAACTCTTCTGGTCGGACTGCGATGGCTGCTTTGCCGCCCTGCCGACATGCTCAAAAGGCCCTCCGACCAGTCCTGGGTCTTCTATGTGCTGGCTAGGGGCCAATTCGGTATCTTTAGTGTCACTTCTTACTTGGCTCTACTCACGATCTGCTTCCAATATATAAACAAATACCCTCCCAGGGACCTTTTCGGTCTAATCAGGGGCACCTCCTATCTGCCCGGGGGCCCTTTGAACTTGTCAGGGGTCCTTCAGTCTTCTGAGAAGCCCTTTTGACCTGGCAAGGGACTGTGCTTGCTGCTTTGTCGCCTTGCCGACATGCTCAGAGGGCCCTCCGACAATCCGACATACCCATTGCCCAGGGGCCCCATTCTGTGCTGGCTATTGGCCTATTCGACGTGTTCATGGGGCCCTCTCACCAGTGGCGGCTCGTGGTCCTCAAAGTACCTGAGGCCTTGACCGGAGGATGAATGGAAACGCGAAATATTGTTACCGTTGATGGCTGAAGTGCAACCGAGGTATGAAATAAGACTTTGATTGGTACGAAAGTCCCGACTTATTTAAATATTTTATCTACCCAACCTTATATTTAACTTCTGCTTTTATATTCCAACAAACGCTCGTTATGAAATAATAAAGCATCCATTGTAATACGGCAAAAAAAAATGTATTTGCATTTGCACACTCATTTATTTCCTGAACATCAAATCAATTCCACGAGACTTCATAGCAGCAAACCTTGCCGTCAATTTGTCGTACCAATCTACGCCCTGTGACAAGGTACGGATCGTTTTCCGTTCCACACTGATACGCATCAGACACTCCAACCGATCATTGGCCATCGTGTTGCGCAAAGCGGTCTTGACGCGTTTGAGACACGAGAACGACCTCTCTGCAGCGACAGACGTCGATGGGATAGTGATGATCAAAACAAGCAGATTGAATGCCTGACTAAATGTTCCCTGCATTCCGCATGTGATCCATTCATGAACAATGCTATGCACAGACTTATTTCGCCAATCGTCGTCCTCGTAAATCACCTTCAACTCGTTTTTCAATGCGCTGCGATATCAAAGCGGCCTGGATAAGTCCGATTGTAAACTTTTGACTGCCTCATCTGGGAAAAAATTTCAACATATTTCATTGGGATTTTTCGGGGGGCTTAAAGAAAAAAAAATCACCCATTTCTATAAACCGCAGGTCTTCTCTAGGTCCTTAAAACCTTATACTTCACTGACCAGCTAAATTTGTCAGCACGCCGTCAAACAGTTTTCGGCCGTCATTCCTGGGACGGCCGTCTCGTCTGGATCTCTACTTTCATCTTCCTCCCGTTGACATGATTTATCATCACTAGACGCTTTCAAAATCCTTTGAAAATTCTCCTCAGTGTTCAGTTTTTCCAGAAACTCTCCAGTTTTCCGAATGCACTTTGCACTATAGCCTATGTCCAAGTTCTTTCTCTGCATCTGATCGAACACTACATCGGTGCGCTTAAACACCTCACCATAGACATAGAGCATGAAGGGAAAATCGGAGCTTTGCATGGCATTTAAGTACCCTACAGCCTGNTCTACAGTGAAAAATATGTCAACTTTCGCCGATTTCAGGCGACATGGGGGGGGCCTGCCGCCCCCTCTCTGGATCCGCTAGTGCTATTCGCTGCGTTGGCTAAACTGCACCTGTCTAGGGCCTTGGAATGAATGGTGAAATAATGGATGAACTTGACATTAAATACCAGAAGCTAATCTTGTGTACCAACTTTTAGCGGTCATGTCTAATTTATTTTCTTAAAAGTAATTAATACGCGCCTCACGCGTATTTCAGTTCTCGCATTATAATTGCCATCGGCTATATTTAGGGAGACATAAGTCAGTCAACAATATAGATGTTGTTGAGAAATTCGGTTTGGGCATCGTCTTTACTCGGTTTTCAGTTCCTATGTCTTCCGGTTTTTGAATGCATCAGAATGTTTTGATTTTGTGATTAAAAAAATGCTTTTAAGGGAAAAAATAAATAAAAATTTCAAAAATATTACAAAACCGGAGGATATAAGGGAGAACGAGGTACGGACAATGCCCAAACCAAATTTCAAAGCAATATATATATTTTTGACTGACTTATATGTCTCCTTAAAGGGAGTGTGCCTACTCTTTTGAAATGTCAAATATATTTTTATTACGATAAGAAGCTATTGGTTTTGATCATTTGATTAACGATAAAATTCACGTCTGGAGCCCCTTAGTTGAACTTTTTACTTATATTCTGTTTTGCATTTGTTTTGTTTCAAAACTCATAAACGATCGCCACTATAAACAGAGTAATGAAAATGTTACCTACAATGGCGCACCAAAGACAATAAACAAACCCATGCGAACAATGTATATGTTTGTTTATAGTTATCGAGAATCTGTTCGGCAGCTGCTATCAGTGCTCACGAGTTTTATATTGGCCAGCGCTAACAACATATGCTAGCGTTGTAATGTAAGGGCAATGCTTCTAGTAGCAAAAGGTCTCTGGCGAATATTGATAATTTTGTTCTGCCAGAATAATCTTGGCGAATTTGGAATATCTCAGCAGCTATAGTAAAGCTGGGGAAATGAAGTACATGACTAAATTCAGAAAAATATGTTCTTCAGACTAGTGTCAACAGCCCACATGTCCAATGTGAGTAGGCACACTCCCTTTAAGTACTACCCAATGGAAATTAGAATGCGGGAAACCTAAATACACACGTCCCACAGGGGTATTCAGCCGAACATATGCCCGCTGGGGAACACGCTGGGAGACATATCATGCCCCCTCGTTATCTTCCGAACCAATAACCGCAGCGAGACACGCAAGGCGGCAATCGACAGCTCCTAATGAGACAAAGAGAAATATAAAACGATATAGGGCTTAAGTGACATTTAACCTGACCTAATCAAGTTCAGTTAATTGACATAATCAATCAAGTTAATTAAGTTCCATATCCTTTGAAACGAAATCAGCAAAAACAAAAAGTCATTCTTAGGGGACGTCCCCCTTTGATTTTTATCTGGGGGGACGCGTCCCCCCCCCCCACCTCCGACGCCCATGGCTGCCTGCTAACAGAGGAATTACAAGAGATGCATCAAGCAGGTGCTGTTAAACAATCATAGCGCGGGTTTTGTCTATCACCGGCCAGAGCGCAGCTGAAACGAGAGCACCTCTAAGTGACTCACTCTCACGCCATACCGTCCTGAGCTATTTAGGGAGTACGCAGCTGTCCGACCAGCTGTTAGTGACCAGTGGTCAACTGCCCAGTCCCCCGCCCCCCGGGTCGCCCCTGTCGGGCAGGGCCTCTGCTGGCACCCCTCACGGCACCTGGCTCCTGGGACGCTGGGGAGAGCTGGGCGGCCGCTCCAAAAACGCGTCCCACTCGGCTTAATTATCCCCTCCGTGCCGGGGTAAACACTGGTGGTGATGATGGTAATTGGGCTTCAGTTCGGTAGATTAGCTACCGAATCCATTTTACGCCTATCTGGAAGGGGAGGCTGGAGCCCCCCCCCCCCCCAGATGGAAGCAGCTGGGATGCCGCTGACACAACGGTTTGCAAGTGCTCTGGTTCACGGTATAAAACGAACACAACGGACGGGCCATTCACGAACGTAAATGTTTCACCCTGGACAATGGCGTGACGAGGCAGCGAGCAGTATGGATTTTGCATGCGTGAATATTAAGCTTTGCACAAGCAAGTTGGCGTTATCAACAAACAGTTCTGCGAAAAAATAGTGGAGGCCTGCAGTCGGAATAAGAAGCAGATGTTATCGGTAGTATGCGTCAGCGGTCATTTGATGTTTTATGCACTATAGAGGATGAAGAGAAACAAAAATGCTCCAGTTACATAACATAATCGCTAGGAAAAGCGAACGTTTACTGGAATCATCAGCGAGGGTTGAGCTATACGTCATTAACGCCACCACGGGACCATTGACCGCCCCCGCATAACCAAACATTGATATCGTTAGTACCTGGTACATACACGTAAACATAGCTTTCGTGTGGGCGTGCGATGGATTCTGGCATTAGGAGGAGTTCCATGAAATCAATAACAAGTCGCCGTCCGGTCATCTGTCGCGCCCTGTCAGTCAGACCGACTGTGGGTGTGGATTCCCGGTACCCGAGCCGCAGCGACGCGCGCGCCCCGTACACGCACAATTCCGCCGCGCGCCGCGTGGCGCTCGGGTCGATTTGAACCGTACGTATTATCACCGCTAACCACTGCCCCCTCCTCGGCAGGGGGGCAGGAGCTGGCGCACTCACTCGATAAATCAATACCGTCTGCGTGCGTCCTGCGGGGGAGGGGCGATCGCAGGAATCTCATAACCAATGCATGGGGCGAGGGCGGGGCGGGGTGGGGTGTTGATGTACGGTACGAGTACCGACGTATCGCAGCCATGACTGCCACATTTCACGGACACGCGGCCTTGTGGAAGGTCAGAGCGGGCGACGCTGGCTGGGCTGTCCGAGGGATGCGCATGGAGCTGAAGTTGGAGCATTTTAAAGTATGTAATTAACTGGAAGTGATTGTATGCTTTTGTTTTTTGGATTGCATTGTCTGATGAGGAGTTACCTGGTCGGTTGTGTCGGATTCCGGCTGAGCCAGTCCGTGACTACTGACTATAGACATGTGAAAAGATGATCTCCAAACGCCCCGCGGCAGTGGCTGCGCTGAATTGGACGTGTTTTCAGCGAGGGAAAGGGGTCGCATTGTATCGGTGACGCCGGGTTCACACCGGACCCGGTGAAACTGCATTGTATCGGTGACGCCGGGTTCACACCGGACCCGGTGAAACTGCGGTGATCGCCGGCGGCCGGCCGGCAGCAGCGGCCGTTCGCCACCGCCGCCGCGTGTCAAACGTTCCCCACGACACACACATACTCACACTGCCGGGTTTCTAGCGGCCGCGGAAAACCCAGTGAAAGGCTGGTGGGAAGCGGCTCCACAGCAGTGGTGGTGCGGCGGCTAACGCTGCGAGTCGGGCGGGCCGCGCGGGGAGGGCCGGGGACGCGGCTTCGCCCGGACTGGGACAGTCACACCGGGAGGCAGGCGGGGGTGGGGCCGTGATGGTCTGATGGACTGAGACGGCTGAGGAAAGTCGCGTGAAGAGGACTAACTTGTCACGTGGAGAGAAGTTCTTGGAATGAATTTCACAGACTGCATAATCTGATGCTGTAGTCGAATAAGCGTCAAATTATTAAATAGTGATGCGTGTTTTACAGCGATCCTTCAGATTAAGTCCACAGAAAAAGATGGTAAAAACCCACAACGCTTTCTCACTAAGTGTGCACTTCAGACTTTATCTGTTTCCGCTTTATGCGACTGCTGTGCCCGTTTTGAGGAGTCGTTTGTTCGATGCTGTTGATCGACTCAGGAGACCGGAGCGCGCGGTGGCGTGGCGGCGGGCCGACTCCGCTCGGCTCCGCTCGGCTCCGCTCGGCTCCGCTCGGGACGGCTCCGCTCGGGCCGGCCGCCAGGTGACACTGATGGCCACAGTCGCGTGACACTGCTTCAGGATCAGCCGCTCACGCTCTCTCGCCGGGAACAGCGTTCCGCGAACACGGCCAGGAAAGGTCGGCTCTATGTCCACCGAAGGCGTCCGTGGAACCCAGGGTAGCCACTGGTAAATCCTCTTATTACGCTTAAAGCAATGCAAGATTCGTGTTGGCATTGTTCTTCGGTTCTCTAGGAAGTTTTTAAACAGCTACATTGCAGCGTCATATGGAAAGAATCGACGGAACATGTACGTTTTATTCTTCTTACGTTTAAAAAGCTATCTGTCGACCGTCCTCCACAAGTATTGGCACTAAGAATCGAATGGTGATCACAACACAGAAAACGTATATAGCCATAAGACCCCTCAGTGCGAGCCTCCACAGAAGTGTGACCCAGCCAGGGGTTGGGTTCCGGTTCGAATTAGTCATGGTGGGCCGATAGCTCAATTAAAACTGAGAACAATTAAAACAGAGTAGCGAATCCACGCCAGCACTAACCTGAACTTGTGCCCTGACCTCAGCAGATGAAAGCCAAATGAAGCGTCACAGCTGCGGCACGGCACACAACACAGCTGTCATTTGCAGCGATGCGTGGGCACAGCTGCGGCACGGCACACTCACTCAGTTTAGGGCGGCACACGATATGGGGCGGGCATTTAGCCGACGAAAGTGCAATCGTTCTCGTTTGATAAATTGCATCAGCATGAGTTATGTCGCGTTGATGTGCAGGCGCGGATCCAGGATTTCGGTCAGGGGGGCGCGCAATACAAAAAGATGCGCCCTCCGGGCGCACCCTACGGGCGCGCCATAGAAAAGACCCGGTTCAGGGGGGCGCGCGCCCAAAGCGCCCCCCCCCCTGGATCCGCGCCTGATTGTGGACACCCTGACGTTATGACCTATGAACCCAGTACGCGCGAGCGAAAATAATATATGATGTGGTGAATTTCAGATAAATAAACAACTTCAAATGTTTGGTATATGTATATGTATAATGTATAATGTATATTACTGTGTGTATATATTCAAACTTGCAAACATTTTGAATGTGCTCCAAACTAATACAATTACAATACAATACAAGTTGTTTTCGTTCAGACCTACAAATGAGCTAGTACAATGTTATAATAGCGCTGGAAGAAAGAGGATTCGATGGAACGCACTACACGTATCAGTATCCAGCCTAAGCCGGCGGATACATCGAACGTACAAACGAGCAAACGTGCATCAACAGCGTGTCAAAGTTAATACTGACGTTCATTGATGTGCTTCTTTATTTCCCATTTGCCTGTGCATATGATTATATTCCGTTGTCCATTTCTGCCCATGAAAGGCTAGAACAAACATCTGTGTAGGCAACTACGCTGTTTCTGAAAGGCTGAAACATACTTAAACAAGCTCGTGATCTACAATTGGAATTCAAACGATATCAAACAACACACAGAACCACTTCATTTAACACGTGCCATGGCCGGAGGAGTTGGCTTCTGCACCGCTCCCTCCGATTTTTCATGAATAGCGGAAAAATGGCGGCGAGCAGTGCCCCAAAATTTGGCACAGGTGTTTGGGTAACAATGATATCCAAATAGTCTATGTTTCTTACTCGGAACATCTCAGGTCAGGTCACCAGGCAGGGTCACGTGACCCCACCTTCAAAAAGTTCGTGGTCATACCACAGCCACAGTTTCATAGGCGTAGGAGCCGGGGGCAGGGGAAGGCAACTGCCCCCCCCCCTCCCCAACTTCTTGAGTGTGTGGGGGGGCAACACCCCCCATTTTCAGTCTCAATACCTGGTCCAAAATTACGAGGCATAGCCCACGTTCGCCTCGAGACGGGTCGGATCCGACCCTCTCGGGGTTTTCTGAATTACTGCCGAAGCGTTGCAGATATCGACGTGAAACTTGGTATACCTTTGCGTACAGTTGCCGGCAGATATATCGATACCCCCTGGCTGGCAGCCTGACGAACACTGGAGCGGAAGGCTGTGCCGCGTCACACTCGGGCCGCTCCAGCCAGTCAATTCCAACCGCTAACAGTGACACGCGCGAGTTAGTTTATGAAGGCGTAATATATTTATGAACAACGCAGACCATCTGACGTAAATATATAATCTGACGTGGGCCGGAAGAAGGAGATCACTATGGTCGGTGGGGAGGGAGGGAAATGGGCGAGCTTTCGGAGTTGGTGTGTGTGTGGGGTGAACCCAAGATAGATTACCACAGCACAGTAGTTAAAAAAGCAACGGAGAGCGAGAGCGAGAGCGAGAGCGAGAGCGAGAGCGAGGCGAGAGCGAGAGCGGAGAGCGAGAGCGAGAGAGGAGAGCGAGAGCGAGAGCGAGAGGCGAGAGCGACGAGCGAGACGCGAGAGCGAGAGCGAGAGCGGAGAGCGAGAGCGGAGAAGGAGAGCGAGCAGAGAGCGCGAGAGAGCGAGAGAGCGAGAGCGAGAGCGAGGGAGCGAGAGCGAGGAGCCGGAGCGAGAAGCGAGAGCGAGAGCGAGAGCGGAAGCGAAGAGCGAGAGCGAGAGGCGAGAAGCGAGAGCGAGCGCGAGAGCGAGAGCGATGAGCGAGAGCGAGAGCGCGAGCGAGAAGCAAAGAGCTAGAGCAAGAGCAAGAGCGGGCGAGAGCGAGAGCGAGAGCGAGAAGCGAGAAGCGAGAAGCGAGAAGCGAGAAGCGAGAAGCGAGAAGCGAGAGCGAGAGCGAGAGCAAGAGCGAGAGCGAGAGCGATGATATATAATATATAAATGTATATATAATATGTATATATATATTATATATATATATAATATATATAATATATATATATATAGTATATATATATATCTATATGAAATAAATGCACTTCGTTTCGCATTAATATTATCTAAAAAACCAATTTCGGAGTCAGATAATTAATGGGATGTATTCAAACTATACAGTTTCGGATCATCACGACCCTTGTCAAAGTTTACATACATGAGTTGCACATCATCAAAGCAGTTATTAAGAAGCGAGGCGAAGCGCGAGCGGAGTCCTCATTGACTATCGGATTTTTCCTACCACATTTTATAAGACGGTCCGGAACCCGCTCGGGCCCGGCCGGGCCCGGCCGGCCGGCAGACCGCGACGCTGGTCAGAAGCTTTATCTTTTGAAATCACCCGATCCGATTGACCAAGCGGTCTTCGCCATATGATAGGCCCATGCAATGACATTATGATTATTTTACATGTTTTTCTCATTTGAGGGGTCAGCACGGCGCGTGACACCGTGCCGCGTCAGGGGGGTAGAAAGTATTACCTGCTATAGCTGAGAAACGGCTGGAGCCTATAAAGCTAACATTTTGGTGTCAAGGCGAGACCAACACCACTGGCAATGTTGCACCAGGTAAAACTCTGGGTACACTGCAACGTGCGGCACGTGCACCCCTGTTCGCGTTCACGAAAATTACTGCAAAACCTCGTTGCAATACCGGGACCTATATAATCGGCAAACCAAAGTCGCAAAAGACACGGGTCAAACACAGATTGCGTAGAGAAACGATCCGCCCGGGTATGTACTATGCTGTCGATCAGCGGCGCGGTGGTACGTGCAAGTTACTGGTATGACAAAACGCAAATTAAAATAGCTTTATGAATTTCACAATTTAATCAGTGCTCAGCACCCTATGGGGACGTGAAGCGATGACAACAAACCACCAATCTGTAGACCAATGTACGTCTCTCTCTAAAATGCAGCAAAAATTCGAAGGTTTTAATGGCATTATTTCGCTGTTAAAATCTGTCTGTAATATTTTATTGACGATTCTATAATATTTCTTTCATTACACCGTCCGTAGCTTTCAAACACAAAGGGTGCTAACGATAAAATGAATAGCTGTAAAGCGCAATAAATCCATCTAATACCACCCATAATTGGAAATTTTTGCCTACAAACATGAAGCTTATAATTGGCAAATTTAAAATAAACGCTTCAAACCTATTTAGTTCAAATAATCGATTTAGTTCGGATCTATTTGCGGACGGCAAACAACCATAGCGAAATATTTAAAACGCATGTGCTTTGCACAAGACGAACCCTCCGTTGGACGGGTGATAAATTGACGCGGATTTATTCGGACTCGCTCGTCCTTCGCCATTTAAGGCGTCCTTACTGGTACACTATTCGCAAAACAATTCGTGTTTTTCACGCGCACATGACACGATTAAGTGGACGCTTCCGTTGCAAAATTTCGCTTTAATGATTTCCGCTCTCATTTATTTGAAAGCGAATGCCCTGAGCATCAGATTCATATTTTTTGTTAAACCATTAATGCTGATTCTACTACAACGGCGGTTTGATGTAATCACTGAGCTGAAACGTTCTGGCTTGGTCGAAATCTAGTGAGGATGATAATCCTAACATGACAAAAAAATTGGCGCTTTTTTTTTCATTCCCCACTCGTATGTCTCTCCGGTGTTCGTTTTCGCCGTTTTTCCAAATTCCTTCCCGTTTCCCCTACATAAGCTGTGTTAGGGCACACTTTAACTGGCAATGTAAATACACACCAGTGTTTTTTTCGCTTTTTGGTTTTGTTTGTTCAACGTTTCGATATCGTATTCGGGTACGTGAATGCCACTCCCACACCCCCTCGTGACACATTCTTTTTTGAAGCCCGTTAGACCTTCGTTATAATGGTAAACTAAGCAATTTTCTTTGGTGTTTCTCTTTTTCCTTATTTTTCATGAAAAACGTTTCGTCTAGCCGACATATGAAGCGTCATGGACAAACCTTCAGGATGATCGCAGATTTGCAATATTCTTTTCAATGTTAAAAAATTTCAATCCCCAGAGTGTTTCTGAAGTTTGCAGATCCTAATTGCCTCTCAGAATAGCCCCCATATTATGCCTTTGGTACGTTTGTCATGAAAAGAGTAAATAATGAATATAGGCGTTTGAGTTAGTCGGCTTTCTGAAACTGAAAAGTGAAGCCTGCTGGCCCTTTGTGGATCAAAACATCCAAAAAAGGGATCTGGCCAACCAACCTACAGCAGGCCTATCTCGCTCCTGCTGTAGGTATAAGTTCGGATTCGTACTTAAAGAATAGTCAGGATTTTTGTGAAAAGGTGAAAAGTCTTTCAATCCCTGCAGGCAGTCGATTGGTCAGTTTTCGATGTAGTCTCGTTATTCCGATGGTACGTGAACGAAACGAATTAGTACCTGCGAAGAATCATTCCTGGTTAAACTTAGATATACCGATAACGAACAAGAAATATTTATAGCATTTAATCAGACTTGGCTTAGATGACAATGTGTGTCGCAGCAACGCTATATGTTTTATAGGGCAGAAGGCAGGTTTAGCGATGGGAAATCCTCTCTCACCTATTTTTGCCACTTGTCAATGGAATATTTTGAAAGCAAAGCTGCTTAAGAATAAGCGCCGCCAACTGGTTTTTGGCTTAGATACGTAAGATGGAGTGTGTTTTTTCCACTTTGGCCGGAGGATGGCGACTCGACAGCTTTTCCTCGGCTCAACAATCTCCATCATGTATTAAGTTAAAGTTGAATGGGAAAAGAACGGCCCAGATCCTTTTTTGGATGTTTTTTATCACAAAGGGCCATCGGGGCTGTAACTTTTTCAGTTTTATCAGAAAGCCGACTACTTCAAGCCCTATATTCATTTTTAACTCTTTTTCATGACAACGTACCAAAAAAGGCAGTAATATTGGGGCTATTCCTGAGAGCATATAGGATCTGCAACTCAGAAACACTCGCGGATGAAATTTTAAACATTGAAAGATATTGCAAATCTCTGCGATAATCTGAATGGTTTTGTCCATGACGCCTATGTCGGCTAGACGAACGTTTTCATAAAAATAAGAAAAAAGAGAAACCACCAAAGAAATGCTTAGTTTTACCATATAACGAAGGTTAACGGCTTCAAACACAAGTGGTCACGAGGAAGGGTGTGGGAGTGGCATGTCACGTTACCCGAATACGATATCGAAACGTTGATAGAACAAACCCAAAGCGAAAAAAAACCTGGAAGTGTATACGCATTCCATGTAAAGTGTGCTCCTAACAAGCTTATGTAGGGGCAAACGGGCAAGGAGTTTGGAAAAAACGAAAATACGAACACGGAGGGACCATACCGAGTGGGGAATTAAAAAAGCGCAATTTTTTGTCATGTTAGGGATTATGCAGCACTACTAGATTTCGACCAAGCAGAATCGTGTTCAGCTCAGATGATTACATTCAAACGCCGTGTAGTAGAATCAGCATTATTAGTTCAACAAAAATAAGAATCTGTCTCAGGCCATTTTCCTTTCAATAAAGTGATAGCGGGAATTCATTAAAGCGAAATTTTGCAACGAAAGCTTCCATTGAATTGTGGCATGTGCGCGTGAAAAACAACTGATGTTTTGCGATATGCATAACTGCTTTTGATGATGTGCACATGCAAGGGCGGGATCCAGGGGGGGGGCAAAAGGGCGCCAGGCCCCCAAACACCAAAATCGGGCAAAATTTGACCCATTTCCTGAGTTTTGTCGTAAAAACTAAGCAACTTTTAACTAAAGAGAAAGTTTTGGTTTTAAATCAGTTATTGATACATAAGCAAGCGAAATCCGATGAGTTTTCAGAAATTATGCGATAGATTTTTGGGGATTGGCCCCCCCCCAAACTGTCAAAAATAACACTTTCTGGATCCGCCAGTGCAATCATGTATCGTAAAAACTTTGAACAAGGGGTCGTGATGATCCGAAACCTGTTATTTTGAATACATGCCTAATTTCTGACTCCCGCAAGTGTGCGTTTTCAGATAAAATATTAATGCGGAAACGAAGTGCATTTCTTTCCATATATATATATATATACATATATTTATATTATTATTATATATATATATATATATATATATATATATATATATATATATATATATATATATCGCTCTCGTCTCGCTCTCGCTCTCGCTCTCCTCTCTCCTCTCTCGCTCTCCGTTGCTTTTTAACTATGTGCTGTGGGTTAATGCCTGTATTCTGGATCACCTCACAACATACCAACTCCGAGCTCGCCCGCTCCCTCCCTCCCACCGACCATAGTGACCCTCCGGTGGTCCGGTTCACGTCATATATATATTTACGTCAGATGGTCGTGCGATTTTCATAAATATATACGCTTCATAAACGTAACTCGCGCGTGTACTTGGTGGTTAGAATGCACTGGAAGCGGTAGGCTGTGCCGCGACCCGAGGTGTGAACCGCGGGCTACAGCCTACCGCTCCAGTGTTCGTCAGGCAGCCAGCCAGGGGGTATCGATATATCTGCCGGCAACTGTACATCAATCTTACGTCATCTAGGAAAAAGTTAGCAGTTGCGTCGAACAAAAATGAGATATACCGATTTCAGTGACGTCACAACATGGCATTTTTGGTCGAAAATAGCTAAATGTTGGGAAAATCGCAAAAATATAGTTGTAAAGCAAAATGCAATTACAACTTGACACTTGAAATGAGTTCTTCAAAACAGCTATCTTGGATGTTCAGTAAAATTGTTTCGAACCCTTAAACTTTCATTTATTAGCAAATTGACTATAAAATCCAAAATTTTGAGAAAAAAATCACCAACTTCAAATAAATTGCTATGCTTTTAAAGGATTTTTTTTCTTCAACAGCCCATGTTTAAAGTTTACCTTAAACATGGGCTTTTGATCTGAAATAGCAGTTTTGTAGCCCGTGTTGAGAAACCCCCATCTGCAAGTTTTGTTGGCTGAAATGACCGTCAGCCGATTTTTTTTTTTTACTTTTTGGCAATGGAATGCGGGGCTGGGAAAATAATGCGGGCTGGCAAAGAAATGCGCATACCAGGGCACTATAACGCACACCTGGGCAGTGGGCAGAGGTAACACAATCAGCCAGTCAGCTTGCAGCTTTCGACTACCTTCGAATGTGATTGGCTGGAGCGCGACTACTTTCGAATCGATTGGCTGAGCCATTGTGTTCATTCGCGTGACGTGATGTAGGTAAGGACCAGCTGACTAGAGGTTTTCTAGATCGTGGTTTTCTAGATCTTAGGGGGGGCTGAAATCACCCCCTCCCCCGACCGTTCGTAGTTGGCGCAGGCCGTGCGCGTGTTAAGACTTCTGAAAACCACCCGTATAAGCGTCATTCGATAAAACGACCGATCAGTCGGCTGTACAGTACAGTGTGTAGAACAGATCGTGCGACTTCCGTAAACGGCAGGAAGAGGAGAGAGATGACTGCGAACAGACTCTGGGGGTCAAGGGTCTCGGTCTGGGAGTTTGAGGATTCGGGGGCTGGTTGTCGTTTGGGAGTTCGGGGGATGGGGCCGGGGATTGGGGGTTTGAGTGGTTATTGGGTTATTGGGTTTGGGGGTTTGAGGGTTTGAGGGTTTTGGGGTTTAGAGCTTGGGGTCCGGGGTCCGGGGTCCGGGGTTCGAGGTCTCCGGGGTCTCCAGGGTCTCTGGGGGACTCCGGGGTCCGGGGTCTAAGGCCTGGCGTCTAGGGACCCACCTCTGCTGCCGTGTCGGGCCGCCGGCTCGGGGTCGGACTCCAGTTGACGGTGCCGGTGGTGCTGCTCAGAGTGGAGGACATGTCACTCTCGGCGTGGCTCGGCTCGCGGCTCATCCTGCCCTGCCAGCGGCGGGAGCGCTCCAGGTCCCGCAGTGACCGCTGCCGGGTGCGCGGCCGGGTCACCTCCTGCGGCTGAGGCGCGGCGAAGTGGCGGCTCTGCACCGGCACCTGCTGGGCACGCAGCTCGAACGCGTGCTCATAGTCAGCACCGCCGCCACCGCCGAAACCCAGGAACGGGATGTGGCGATCCTCCTCCATGACGGCACTCTCGGGTCTGTCTGACAGCACGTTAGGTCTCTCTGGTAACAACACTCTCCGGTCCCTCTGGCAGTTCTCTCTTCTATTTCGGGGGTCACTCCAGATTCATTAGGTGATACTTTCGGACTTCTCTCGTGGCACTATCGTGTCTCCCCGATGGCACTCTTGTGTCTCTCTGGTAGCAACACTCACGGCTCTCTCTGACGATACTCCCGGCTCTCTCTGACGATACTCCCGGCTCTCTCTGACGATACTCCCGGCTCTCTCTGACGACACCCCCGGCTCTCTCTGACGATTCTCCCGGCTCTCTCTGACGATACTCCCGGCTCTCTCTGACGATTCTCCCGGCTCTCTCTGACGACACTCACGGCTCTCTCTGACGATACTCCCGTGTTACTCCCGACACAGTGTGACCGGCGCGGCTCGTGCGCTCCGGTCGGCGGCGGCACCGGCTCTGACGCCGACGGTTGACACACTCGCGCACACACCTGCCTGCGCGGCGGCCGCGGCGCGTGCCACGTGCCGTCACCCTCCCGTGCTCTGCCCCCGGCGACCCTGCCACGCGTCGACGGCCGCCGGCGCCGATTGGTGCCTCACCTGCCCCGGAGCTGGGGGAGGGGAGGGGGAGGGGAGCCGACGACCGTGGCAGGGACGGCGCCGACTCAGTCAGACCTACAGCCAGGGGGCAGGGGCGCAACCGCCTATACGGACATTACGGAATGTTCGTCCCGTTTTTGACGAGCGCCGAAGGCGCCCCCCCCCCCCCTCTTCCCGTTTTTTGTTGTTCGTTGTTGCACTTTAGGCAACCGCCATACCAGGACAGGCGCCAGTGGCCTACTGAGTATATCGGTCATCAGGGCATGAACCTGATCCTTTGGTACCGCGAAGTGCAAACTGCACAAGAAGCTGCGCCCTCCGATCAGTGACGGCGCCCCTCCGAACCAGTGACGGTGCCCCTCCGACAGTGACGGCGCCCTCCCGGCCAGTGACTGCGCTCCTCCGCCAGTAAATGGCGCCCCTCCGACCAGTGACGGTTTTCGCCCCTCCGGCCAGTGACGGCGCCCCCTCCGGTTGTGACGGCGCGCCCGCCTATGACGCAGTTGACGGCGCCCCTCAATGGCTCCCGGGCCAGTGACGTCCGAACCAGTGAACGACGCTCTCGTTGCCGGTCCAGTGATGAGGCGCCGCTCCTCCGGTAGTGACGGGCTCCCCTGCCGGCCACTACCGGCGCCCCTCCGACCAGTGACAAACGCTCCATCCGGACAAGTGATGGTGCCCCCTACCGGCTAGTGACGGCGCCCCTTCGACCTGTGGAGGCGCCCCTCCGGTTAGTGACGGCGCCCCTCCGTCCAGTGACGGCGCCTCTCCGACCAGTGACGGCGCCCCTCCGATCAGTGACGGCGCCCCTCCGGCCATTAATGGCGCCCCTCCGGCTAGTGACGGCGCCCCCTCCGGTCAGTGACGGCGCCCCTCCAACCAGTGATGGCGCCCCTCCGGTTAGTGACGGCGCCCCTCTGACCAGTTACGGTCCCCCTCCGACCAGTTACGGCGCCCCTCCGACCAGCTACGACGCCCCTCCGACCAGTGACGGCGCCCCTCCCACCAGTGACGACGCCCCTCCGGCCAGTAGTGACGCCCCTCCGGATAGTGACGGCGCCCCCTCCGGTCAGTGACCGCGCCCCCTCCGGTCAGTGACGGTGCCCCTCCAGCCAGTGATGGCGCCTATCCGGCCAGTAACGGCGCCTTTCCGACTAGTAACGGTGCCCCTCCGACCAGTGACGGCGTCCCTCCGGCCAGTGATGGGCGCCCCTATAGCGAGCGGAACAGTTGGCGGGCCACCCCTCCTGGCCAGTTGATGGGCCTGGCCAGTGACGGCGCCCTTTCCGAGCTAATGGACGGGGGCGGTCAATGCCTCTCTCTTCGCACAGTGGTGGTAGGAGAAGCGCCCTTTGGCCAAACATTTTCGCCAATATTAGATGGCGCCCTGTCGATCAGGTGGCGCCCCTCAGGCCCTGGCAAAGGCAAAGCAACCTGGTCCTTAAAAGTGAATTTCGTGTCTGCGCACAGCCAACTGAACAGGCGACGGTCATATGAATCGGGTACAAATTAGCACTTCTAGAAAGTAAATGGCGACTTAGGAAGCAAGATAGGACCGCACTAAAGAAGGCAAAATGCCGCCCCATGGAGGCAGAACAGGCACGCCTACCAGGGTTAATTAAAGCGCAGAATGCCGACTGCCGACGGGGCAAAACAGGCGCTCTCTAAATTGGACAAATGTCCATTGCCCAATGCCCATGGACGTCAAAAGCGGGGGGAGTACGAAAGGGATGCTTCCCCCCAAGGGGAACGTGTCCCCCAAAGATTTTAGAATTTCAACCCGCGAGTAACTGGGGTATATTCTGCAATGCAACTTACTGGAGGGGGGGCTATTTATAGCCCCTCCCCTCTAATCTCCATAACTACTGAACCGATCTTAAAACTTCAAACTGCAAACGATAGCCCCGAAAAATGTATCGTAAAAAAACAATATTGTTAACCTCAGGGTCACTGATGACGTCACAGGTCACGTCAAAGACAAAATGTTTCACCGTGTCATCAAAGGCTGATGGATGGAATTTTCGCGCAAAAATGCTATATTAAACGCATAGGCAATTTATAAATCGGTATGATTCGTGTATCTGACACTTCTGAGTACCATTCTAAGCTGTAGATGAGCTTGGGTGAACGTGAAGTCACGGTCATCCGAGGTCATGGAGGTCAAACTGCAGATTACGGTCATTAGGAGTTGTAACACATGTTTATGGGTTCGTTTTTCGACTAGAACGCGAGAAATGGTCT
>VOPJ01015663.1:0-30724 GCA_014673585.1 Semibalanus balanoides | reverse complement strand
CCACGCAGCTCGAACCTGACTGCGGTGCCAGACTCGACTACTCCTACTCAACCTGACCTCACCTGACCTCACCTGACCTCACTTGACCTGACCTCACCTGACCTCACCTGACCTCACCTGACCTCACCTGACCTCATCTGACCCCACCTGACCCCACCTGACCTCGCCTGACCTCGCCTGACCTCGCCTGACCTCGCATAACCTCGCCTGACCTCACCTGACCTCGCCTGACCTCGCCTTGACCTCGCCTGACCTCGCCTGACCTCGCCTGACCTCGCCTGGCCTCACCTGACCTGACCTCAGGTGACCCAGTCGGAGCTGATGACGGAGATGGCGGAGTCGGCTGACCTGATGGACGCCATCATCACCCAGTCGGAGGGGCAGTACAGTGTGGAGCCGGAAGACGACGGCAGTCTGACTCGCAGCGGCGAACCGCCCTCCCACATCGCCGACTATCTATTCTACAAAACGTGAGACCCGTCCTCACCGCGACAGTACGCTAGATGCCAGTGGAGCTCCAACAACTGCCAATGTGTTTGCAATAAAGGTGTTGTGGTGGTGATTTGCGTCGCTGCCATTTGCTACTTTAATTGTGGTCATATCATACCCGGCATTTAAATTTATCGTCAGAGGCATAGGCGTCCCTCGTGAAGGGGACCCTCGTGCCCTGCCCTGTGCCTACCCTGACCCTGTGCCCTGCCTTACCCTGCCACCTGACCTCTCCCCTCAGCCGGTACATGGGTGTGATGGCGCAGTGGGAGCGCGTGTTCGTGTTCACCGAGGGTGGTAACCTGCTGATGTGCCGCCGCGGGGAGGCCGCCGGCTGCCTGCTGGCCGAGCTGGATCACTCCACGCTCTGCCAGCCGCTCACCAACGACGACCGGCCGGCCGTCTTCCAGATCTCCACCAGCAAAAGGTCAGTACACCGCCGGAGCGCTGTCAAGAGGGAGATTAGCGATGAAGGGGGATTTGGCTCTTGTTGGTACAGGAACTATGAATGTGGTTTAAGTTTGTGCGGGTTTGTTGCTTCGGTAACGGAATGTTGTGATTGGGCTGAGAAGGGTTTGAGATGGATGCATGATAGTGTTGAGCTGTGATGTACATAATAACAATTAATGGCACTAAAAAATATCCTAAAACTGTCTGTACTCTGTAGTAGTGCAGTCACTATTTATATTTTAGAGGAAACAATGTCCTTAAAAGTGACTGCACTCCAGAATGACCTGAATGCTGCCAGATTTGTTATTCTGACAGTTTTACCGTGCTGCCAGATTTGCAATACTGACCGTTCCGCTGTGGCTGCACAGATCAGTGATCCTGCAGGCGATGAATGACCGCCAGCGGGACGAGTGGCTGGCGGCCATCGCGCACATCGTCAAAACGGGAGGTTACGTCCGCCAGCCGGGCAAGGCCGGCTCGCCGGGCGCGGGTTCGATTCTCTCCGGCGTCAGCCAGTTTTTCGCCGACAAGCTGCAGCACCACGGCACTGACGGCAGGTGAGTGGTGCAGCGGTCACTGACGGCTGCTGGATATAGCCAGACGAGAGGAGAATATCGGCTGCTACTAAAACAAATATGGATGATCTCTTTAAAATGCATACGTTTGGAAACTTAAATATTTCATCATCCGAATTCGCTGGCGCCGTCGGAACAGATCCACATCATCACATATGACATCAGCCATCGGTGATGCCAACGCATGACCTTTGTATGCCCTGATTCTGTCGCTATGTGTATCCCGATACCATTGCATAGTTCTCCATCCGCGCTATTTACCCTGCCAACACTGTCTCGCTTCCCTGGTGTGATTGCCCGTTTATTTGTGTCCCGCGGCTATCACGCCGGTGTGCGCGGTATCACTCAGCCCGTATCACTCAGCGGTCGTGGTTATCGGTGTCCCAGCTGTGCGGCTCTCATGTTTGTCAGGCGGCGACCGTGTGCTGGCCGCCAGCCGCCGCCGCTGGGGTATCATAGCCGGAATTCCCTCGATAAGCGTTCCGGTCCCGCTGCAGGGTCTACAGCTGCGTCACGAGGATTCTGGACTGTCAGGACTGGCTGCTGGGTGTTGTGGTAGCTTCCCCCCGCTAGTTGTGGTTGTCACATGATCAGGTGTCATTCTTACATAACGGAACACTTGGACGGAGCAAGGGAGACCAATACGTGACAAAGTCGTGCACAGATCGCTGATCTGTTACCCATGCTCTCTGTCCGCCCTGTCGTGTTTGTCTGCCGGATCAGTCGTAACCGTTGTCTCCGTTGTCTGTGTAGACTGTAGATGTCGCTGCTGTCTTCTCACTGCGAGCGTAGCACGGGCGCTATAAGTAGCGTGGAGAGACTGAGACCGCAGGCGGCGCCACCGCGCTGGTCTGTTCCACGTCGCCGCGTCTGCTCCCGCGTATAATCCACAACTATCCTATTGTTATCCGGCCTCCGTGCGTGTCTGTGCGTACTGCGTATGTGCGTACCGCGTATATGGCCCAATTTGCCGTGTCTGTGCTAATACGATCGTGGTCGTGGCCACGCAGCAGCTGGCTCCACGGCTCCCTGTAGAGTTTCTATCCGTTGTACTTCTGTGGTCCTGCCAGCTTTCACATGCACATGAGGTTGTGATGTGCCTGTTTATACCCCTTCGCCTGCGGGACTCTGTACCGTTGATGTACCTGCGTCTATCTGAGGCTGCGCGTCGGCCGGTCACTGTATCTGTATCCACACGTCGGCCGGTCGCTGTGACGTCATGTGTCTGTACTTGTCCCGCAGCCGGTCTCGCGGAGCGGACACGCCCGACTCCCTGAGCGCCGACGCGCCGATCGTGTTCGAGCTGCCCTGGTCGCCGGACGAGCAGCCGGCCGCCGACGCCGACGCGCCGCCCTTCTCCGGCCAGACGTTCGACGCGCGCTTCCTCGGCTCAATGGAGGTGCAGGCGGACCGTGGCCACCGGCTCGTCTCCGAGGTGATCCGCCAGATCCAGACGGCCCGCACGCAGCACCGGCTCGCCGACGCCGCCCGCTGCCGGCTCGAGGTCGGCCTGAACGAGCTGCGAGTCACCGAGCCGGGCGAGGAGGGCCGCCTCCGCGCCGTCTACCCGTTCCACCACATCTCGTTCTGGGCGCCGCACCTGGAGAACGATCGTCTGCTGGGGATGATCACTCTGACGCCGGGCCAGGCGCTGTTCTGTCACGTGTTCGAGACGGAGGCGGCTGGCCAGCAGTTGTGCTCGGCGCTGACGCATGCTACGACGGCGGCGTATCGGCGACACCACGAGGCGGACCTGCTGCTGCAGAACGTGAGGAGGGAGGAGGAGCCGCAGCTGACTGCGGACGGCGCGGCGCTGCTGCTGCCCGAGGGAGGACCCGAGGACGCGCCGCCGACGCCGGAGGAACAGGAACAGGGGGAGGGGACGGAGGAGACGATGGGGAAGGAGGTGGAGCAGGACAAGAAGGCGGCCGAGTCGGAGGCCTGAGGGAGACTGAGATGGTTTATATAGAGATGGCCGAGGGTGACGTAGGTATACAAAAAGGACGTTTAAGAACGGGATGATATAGAGAGTCTGAGGAGGAGGTAGAGTACGGAGGGAGTGTTGGAGGACGTGTCCAGCTCGGGGATAGACAAGGGAAGAGGCTACGGAGAGAACGCTGGGGGATGCCGAAGGTAGAATACCGCAGCGAGTTGACAGCGGTAAACGTTATATTTCTATGTAAATGGAGGAAGACAAGTCTAACGAGGCAGCTAATTGTAACTCATACTGGCGACAGATTGACTCCAACTTCTGTCCACGCTGTCTTTGCTGGCCCTTACTACCATGGAGCTATTCGACTGGGCTTTAAATGTTCCATTTCAGACAGGCTGGTCAGCTACTTCTCTTTGACTTTGGTGGCAACTGGTTGGAATTGTTTTTGTCAGCTTCTTGCTCCAAAGGGAGGGACGTCGTGGCTTTTCTTAGGCGCTTTGTGATGGCTATAATCTTGCATGGGTCCATATTATAGTTCGCTTGGTTTCACGCTTTAGTTTTGTTAGGATGTAAGTATTCTGTTACATACGGCTCTAGTCAACTCATCCAGGCAGCTATACGGTTGTGAAAAACATGTCCAATTTATTTTGTATACTGAAATTCAGGGTTTACATGTGCGTTCCAGGTGTTTAAATATTTCGGATTCGCAATATTTTGACGGCTGCTACCATGACAAGACAATTTGAAAAGTGAAAAGGCGTTACACTGCCTTGGCTTAGCCTGGTCTAGTTTTGCCTTAGTGTCTATATTGGAGTGCTGAATCTATCTGGTTATTTTGTATATGGATGTATTTGCCTGAACAGTGAATAGAAACTCGTTATGAGGTGGATGGGTTCACATGGTATTTCTACTTTCTAGACATGTGCATAGGCCTTAGCTTTATCATATTTGTTTACGGTTCTAACATTGTATTATTTCTTGATTTGACGAGGTTAGTCACATTAGTGATATCACTTTAGTTGTGTCTGTGTGTTTAACACCTGCAGCAGCTATGGCCATTCTGTTGCTATGGCTGCTATCAGTGGTACGTAACACGATCTGCGGGCGTTGTCTGTGCTCCAGGTGTGTATCAGCACAGCATAAACAGGCTCTCACCCTCTTCGGTAGATCTTTATTGATACATCGGACTATGTAATGGTGCGCTATCGTCTCCGCTTGGGATACCGTTATTCTCCCAAGGTACCAGACCTACCAGACGCGTGGCCGTGTTGCTTCGCCTGAGGTGCCGTGTGGTGTGGCGAGCCTGACTTCTGGTAACTCCCGTCGGCTCCGGTACTCGCTCTTCTTCTGTCTCCATGTTGTGTGTGGGGAAGACACGACTCTTTTGACGTCTGCTGTGGTTTCAACACTCGCCTTCTGCCTCCGCGGTGTGCCACTTTGTAGTACCAGGGTGTGGGGAAGGCACGATTCTGTGAGGTTATCATCGCACTGAACGAAACACGCTGGTGTGCGTGTGTCGCGCACTATGCTGTCGCGTAGAGGGTCATCTCGGGCTTGATGAGCGAGATTTTCGGTGGCTGTACTTTATTCTGTTGATGGCTGTTGGTCTATTTATTTACTTAAATGTGGGGCTTTGGACGTGTTTATTCTTGGCAGCCACGTATATCAGTGGCTCATATGCACTGCAAGCACCGTATGTTGTAATGTAGTTTTACGCTATGTCATAATAAGTCAGGCAACACTTGGGGATCGTAACGACTCAGCTAAATGTGTGGCATAAACCCGGTGCACAGTGCCATATCTTATTCAAATGTCAATCTGAGGCATCGGTGTTGACTTAATTTGCATGGCATGTATGTGCATTCGCACTTGACTGCAGTGGTGACTGGTGACATCTAAAAATAATTACTCGGTTTCATGAATCAGACTTGGTTAAACGCGGAGCGTCTTGCGTTCTTTGGAAGGAGGCATTCCAACAGGGGAGATAAATGGCTATACATGTGGTGACGTGGTGTAGCCTGTAGGACGTATAGTAATGTGTGAAGTGGGGCTAATAATCTCCCAAGTCTCAAACGCGGCCCTTAACACAAATTAGCTACGTTTTTGTGACGTGTAGTGGAGAACATTCAGCTGTGATTGTGATTGCAGTTTTATCAACGCATTTGTTTGATGCTTTTTACGTTTTTTATGACTGCCTTCGACGCAGATGTTCGGTTCCACTATTAAGACGGATTTATTTTATTTATATTTGTATTACACCGGATATTGGGAGTCAAACGCATGACTGCGACACATTTCTGTGATTTGTTTTATGTTCATTGTTTAATGATAGCGTACTATGCCGTAACCGAATATCATGGCGTCGATGGAAATCGTGCTTTGAAATGTGTCACCTTCAATAAATGAATACCAATTCACTGTCTGTCTTGTTCCAATCAACGCTTATTGGTTAGATCCCATGCTAGGTTTTGTGGTAAAAATATCGCACCCTCGGAAGAGCGCTAACACGGTGAACCTGCACAGATAGATGGAATTACCAATGAAGAGCTGGATTGGATCTGGACGTCAAACCAAACACAGCTCGCATTGCATAACAACAATCCAACCCACGCATCACTCACAGGTGAAATAACATGAGAATGATGTGATAATTCCCACCCATTCGATGCACACACAGTCATTGGAGATGTGACCTGTCTGAGGTACTTCAGTCTGCCAGCTTGGACGCCACCCTCCCTGCCGCCCTCCCTGCCGCCCTCCCTGCCCCTGCTCTACTGACAAACAACCTGTGCCACCCCTCGACACGAGGACCAGCTCTGCCACCTCTCCGGACCACGTCAGCGGCCGCCGGTCAGTGCCGATCGCATGACTCGCGCCCGTCTATCCCGATTTCGAATGTCGACTCAGGCGGCGGCGGGGTGCCCCTCCCCTGTGTTCCTGTGTTGTGTCACTGTCTGACCGCCTCGGAGAGGCTGTATGCACCTCCCACAGTGACCGTGGTCAGTCACAGTCCCACGGCCGCCGGTCCACGTCCACTTCACACGGAGTTGTGAAACGCACCGGTGCAGGGCGGGGCGCCTCCAGTTCGGGTGTGTTGTGGTGACCTGTTGGTCACCGTGCGGCCCACACACAGTCCACGCCCTGACCTGGTCTCCCACACAAACATTAGCCACGCTCGGTCACCGACGTGGGAGAGGTTTATAGCTGAGCACGTGTTGGGGGATGGTTGAGCACCCACAGTACCTACAGTACCACACACAGTACCACAGTACTACACGAGGCTCATGCACGGTAACCGAAAGTAAACGCGCTGCCATTATGGTAACGAGTCTTGTGACATTGAGTTAAGAAATACCCCATTTTACCTACACTCCCGACTTATAAACACGAGACTATGGTAAGGCGTCAGCCGCAGCTTCCCAGCCCTCCCCCTCCTAAACCCTCCCCTCCCCCTCCCCCTCCCCCCGAGACCCGCCCGGCAGTAATCAGGCCGGACAATTATCGACAATGTTAGGATACCGGCGGACATTGGACGGCGGGACGACCGATCACGGTTCGTCATTCCAGTAATTGCATGGTGCGCCGTCAGGTCGCCGGTCGGTCGGGCTGGTCTCAGACGACACGGGTATACCGGTCCCCGGTCGGTCTGTCTGGTCTCAGGCGACACGATGTGATGCGTATGAGCTCTGGGTTGGCGGATCTCACTGACGGACGCCTGGCTGATGCTGGTGGGCATGGTATATAAAATACTGCTCGTGTGATTAGGGTCCGCCAGCCTGTTACACCGGGTCTATTAGGTCTCCCAGTCTGTTCAGTGTTGGCTCCCCCGCTTCTTAGACCTCCATGACGCGCGATATAGCCTTCGTTGTTGGCGCACCCATAACAAATAGTAGACCTCTATGACTGCCTGTCTACCTGTCTGTCAATCGACCTTCTGCGTCTGTCCTTTCGGAAGCGTGCCTGTCAAATAGAGCAGCTGGATTCAGGGGATTCGTATTGTATTTGTATCGGTGGGGTAGTGGCGAGACTGTGTTAGGGCGCCGGCTAACCCCGTCATTTGAGGAGGCCGATATCGTCTGCTCCACCTGTCTTCTGGAATAGAGGTGCGTCTCGCTTGAGTTCTGGGTCGGAGGGGCAGATCGGGACTCATCTGTCCCTCACGTCTGGGACGGGTGGACGGAGAGTCGAGAGACACCGTCTGTCCCGGTCGAGTCTGCTGTCAAGCAGCAAACGGCAATCACAATCGGCAGGCGGCAGTATTGGACAGTATTAGGGTATGAGTGTAACTACTAGCGAAATCATATTACAGAAGTTAGACAGTGTGCATGTGCAATCACAATTCACAGCCTCCTGCAGATGATTGACTCAGTTGCCTGATAGTCGAGTCTAAAACTAGTAGCGAATAAAGATCAATGCATTTAGCGGCGTCCGATGGCTAACTTCAGAGGGTGATGAAGCCAAGTCAGCGAAATTACCGGTCCAACTTGCAATTAAGTTACCGTCCGACCGTCCGACCGTCTGACCGTCTGACCGTCTGACCGTCTGACCGTCTGACCGTCTGACCGAAAGGCTTCTGATTGTGCATTGTTTGCTGGTGTCTCTTGTCATGTTGATGTAATTACTTAGATTACCATGGTAAATACCATCTCTCTCCTTCGGTGGTGGTCGGTTGGTGCGCGGTGGCCGCCGGTCGGTTTCTCACGGGGCCGGGCCTGCTGACACCAGAGACACCTGAGACAGTGTTATAGTGCCCTGACCTGAGACAGGGCGACCGTGCCGTCTCCCCCGCTGCCCCCCCCCCGCCGGTTCTCATATCGCCCGCGGTCGGTCAGGGCGGGTGAGGGCGAGTGGAGACGATGGCTACAATCCAGTCACCAGACTCGCCAGGGACGCGGCATACCGTAATCACCGCGACGATGGCTAGCCCAGAGACTTCACGGATTGGTGGTCATCGAACTGTGCCTTGCTGTGATTTGTGGGGTCAGATTTCGAGTCATGTAATCATGTTTGCGGAGAACGTTTCGAAATGTTGACCTACCTGCGTGTGTAAATCGTGGGTGTTGCATAGTGGGTCTACATGGCGGTGGTGGCTGTCTTTTATGACAAATATAGTTACATTACATAATGATTGACCTAATAACTGCCAACGTGCCTCGAGGCATTAATAATGCGTTGTGGCAGGACTCACAACATACTTTCTCCTCCTTCCTTCGGTTATTCGCCAATTTGATCTTATTGCTGGTGGCATTTGCTTCTCAATGCATGTCACACACAGCACTCGTAAGCATCCATGCTCGTATGTCGCTGTCCCGTGTTTTATTGGTAGAAATCTCTCCAATAGAGTGGTGTCCCAATAAACGATTCGCCATAAACTAACATTGCGTAATGGCGTGTATCTCATTGCGTGTAATTAAACGAGCTTATTAGGAATCCGTCATGTAAAAATATCCATTACTCATGCATGTGTGTCAGTGAAAGCAAATTAAAATGAAACGTGCGTGCATTATCAATATGCATAGACACGCAATACTGTCATATTCGACTAAGAGACACGCTAACCGCATGCCGAAAACTCGTCTCGTAATTGTACTACGCACATTAATATCCATCAGTTTGTACCTGGCTTGTACCATGATGTTATGAACGCATCTCTGAGCACTTATAAAATCCCTATATTGTGCCGTTCCTCAGAAAAGCCCTATAATAATTATAAATGCCTCCGTTGGTCGTTCTCTTACTTACAACCACATAGATCATTTGCATATTCACCCTATAGGCTTATACAATATCGATGAGTCTATAGTTTGGGCTGTGAACGTGAGCCACCTGGCAGGCTTCAGGCATGTTTTCACTGGTTCTCTAAGTAATTAATTTCTAGTCGTTATACCGCGCACACATGGACAAAAAGTAAGTGGACCAGAGAACACGCCGTGTTCCGAGCCTTCAGACCATCTGCCAGTTTTCTTCCGCCGATGAGAACGAACTTCATAATTAATTCATAATTAATCACGTCCCTGCAGAACCGTTTGTTTCCGCCACACGTTCAGGCGTCTGGTGAATATACCATATACATCTCAAAACGAATCTCAGCCAGACTTTTTGCCATGTAACATTATTGCATACGCTCAGGCAGACAGGTAAACAATCATGGTTGGATCGGCAAAAATAAATGTATTTACAAACGGATTAATACAATCGTATGCTTTAAGACGGTCACAAACGCTCGCGTACATGTGATCGCGCCGCGACCAACGCTGTAACATCTAAACGATCCCATCGGGCGCATCGGGCACTGTTCCACACATACAACATGCACACACACGCACACATACACCAGCCGGACGAGGCCACTTGCTCTGATAGCTATGCAGTCTGTACAGCACTGTGCCAGAGCTAGGTCCGTATTCCACAGCAGAGCAGACGGTACATTCGGGACGGAGTGGTGCCCTGACCAGACCCGGCTTCATAAAGCCGAATCAACGATCCTACAAGTATGGAATCCAGTCAATGGTTTGGTTATCAGCACACAGCATTATTTTTATCTATGTGGATTACAGAAACCAAGGGTTTCGCAACAGAGAGAAAGTCGCGTATCAACAGGTGTAGGATTGTTGCTTTAGCTATCTGAAGCTGGACCAGCTGACAATTCGCGGGGCAGGGGGACCGGAGTAACTGAAGGGTTCACATCTCCGAGCAGAAGCGACTGCTGCGGCGGCACTGACAGATATCTGTGGCGCTTATCGGCCCGGGACGACAATGGTAAACACTGTGGCTCGGGGAGCAGGCCATAAACACGGCGGAGAGGCTGGGATGGGGATCCAGGAATGAAGTTACAAAAGGACATAAACACGGCGGAGAGGCTGGGATGGGGATCCAGGAATGAAGCTACAAAAGGAGAGCGCGGTACATACAGCCGGGTACAGTTCAGGCCCATGTACCGACGGAGAGACGGCACCGGAAGGCCCCGGCCGCGGCTCCTGGCCGGGTACAGTTCAGGCCCGGGGTACGACGGAGAGACGGCACCGGAAGGCCCTGGCCGCGGCTCCTGACCGGGCCACATTGGGCGGCACAGCTGCTGATATGTAACTATTCGAGTCGGAGCGGCGTCCCGGCCCCCGACCGTCCGCTATGTACACACAGACACACATACACACACACATAGGGAGAGCGCATACACGCACACGGAAACAGATGCTGTACGTACACACACGCACGCACGCATACATATGGCGCGCGCAGCGGCGCAGGGGACGGGAAAGCGTGCCGGGTCCGGGTGGCGGCGTTACGTCACGTCATTTCACGTCACCACAGGTCATGTCACGCCACGCCACGCCGCCGCCGCGGGCGAGGACGATGCAGCACGACGAAAACACTCAGCGACATACAGACAAACTCACTGTCATGGGCGGGAATAGGTTGGCTTGGGATTAGTCGACACACACACACACACACACACACACACACACACACACACACACACACACACACACACACACACACACCACACACACACACACACACACACACACACACACACAACACACACACACACACAACCACAACCACACACCACAAACACACTAAACATACCACCGCGATGAAGCATGACCTGGCAGCCACAGCGCGATTAGAGCGTGACGGCGGCGCGACGCCGGAACACACCAGCACTGCAAGCATCGACATCGACAGCCATGTAGGCTCGCGCAGCGGTGGCGGACGCTGGCGGGTGCACAGTGCTAGCCAGCCTAGTTGTCAGCCAACAGAGCCGCGACAACAGCACGGGCTGGCGAGGTGCACAGAGTACACTGCACAGCGCGCATGGCAGCCGGTCACAGACGCACCATTCACAGGCGATGGCCCCGTACCAGCGAGCACGCGGACAAGACGACGACAGGTGACGGAGAGGGGGTCTAAAGGTCCAGTGCGTCGTAATGTAGGGCTATGAGGGAAGGGTGTCGTTGGGAGCTCTGCCGTGCAGGGTGGAACATGCACGCGGGTCGTGTGCGCGGTGGTGGTACGTTGCCGTGCGTGAGAAGCGTCGCCAAGCTGTCGAGTTTATTTACAAAGGAAGCATTTGGCACTTACGATTATAGTTGAGAGCTCTGAAAATGTCACTGGAATGGTTCATTGGAAAATGAGCAAAACACAGCAAAATAAATGCAGCAAAGAACAACTGGAGTTCACAGCAAGAGCGTCGTGCATACACATCTAGTTTCTAGCCCGATTTGCGTACATGTATTTAATTTCGTCCCATGTGATTTTTATACAATCTCGACGGTTGCATCACGTCAAAATAGACGGTGCTGGTTAGAGTGATACGAAGTCATTCAGGCAATATTGAATACATGACCACAACACAGAGCATCAACACACGCCATCATCACTATGCCTAACATCGAACGTCATCATCATCACCGCCGCTTCTGCCGCAGCTGCTCAGAAATGATTGGCGGGACATAACGTGGGGAGGGACGCGACATATTTTCAGCCTCCACCTCCTTCAGTCGAGCTTGGGGACATGGAGAGCTTCTTGTCTCGACTATTTCCCCTTATCTGAAGGGTGGCCCTGTAAGCTGGACGCGACTTTAACGCCTCTCCTCCCTCGCCGTTCTTTCCGCGGCCCCGACAGGCTCTGTCCTGGGATAGGAACACCCACTCTTTGTCGCCAGTCCCTACAATCTCCTTCCCTCTCTGCCTCAGTGAAACACTGACCTGGGGCACACTGCCCCATCCTCAAACCCGCCGACGCGGCCCCCAGCTCTACATATTTTGCACGATCTCATGTCGTCGCTTGAACGAGAGGTTGTCGTTGCGCGGGTCGGGGCGCTTCTTGCTCTTGAGGTACTCGCGCATCTCGGCGGCGGTCATGTTCAGCTTGAGGCCGAACTTGTCGCCCTCGGTGGCGGCGGGGCCGGACTCGGCCGACTTGGCCGACTCGACGGTGCCGGTCGAGCTGGCCGACGGCGCAGGAGACGGCTGGGTACGCTCAGAACCGGACTCCACCTGCGGGCGGACAGGGCAACAGGGTCAACTTGGGACTACTCGCAACCGATGAGAGACAGCCTCACGGGCACAGACAGCCTCATGGCCAACCGGCAGACACACGGCCACCAGACAGCTGTTAACCAGACAGCTGCCACCAGACAGCTGCCCATGACCTCTGTCACACAGACAGCCTCATGGCCAACCGGCAGACACGCGGCCACCAGACAGCTGTAAAACACAGGGAACACACAATATGTTCATGACCAGGAGTCGAACGTGACAAGGAAATCGATCGGTACATATCCAATGACATTCACGTCTAACTTGGATACAAATTATCAGCAGCGCAACATGCATTCTGCCTGCATGTAAGCGTCTCGCGTGAGCGAACCGTTTCGACTAATCATATAGTCACAACTCACAACACAACAGGCACGTGTGAGAGAGCAACCCGTCTATTCGTTGGAGTGAAAGTGTACCAGCCGAGCTGGCAGCATGTGCTTCGTCCAGCACGTGGGCGGCAGCTGGGGCACTGGACCAGGTGCGGTGGAGCCGTGGGCCGCCCGCCGGCACGGACAGGTGGTATGGCATTACCCGCCCGTGAGTCACCTCTGTCATGAGCGGGTAATGTCAAGGTGAGGGGGCACCGCGGTCTGTGTGAAACTGATGCCCCGCGCTGATACAGCAGGCAGGCAGCGGCCTGCGGGACTCCCACACTGGTGATACGACTGTCACCGCAGATGAATCAGACACGTCAGGCGGAACGGAGGTTTGGGGTGTCGTCACGCTGCTAAAATGTGTCATGCAGGGAATAATAGACATATATGTTGGTGGACTATGGCTCTGCCTATAGGCTAAATTGAACGCAGCTCCATTCGTAGCAAACCAATCAGAATGATCAATACAATATTAACTAAATGAAATAAATTAATGAAGCACTTCGCCTTCCCATCAACATTGTGTGCAGCGGAAATCCCACTCCAAATGTCAGGTTGCCCTGCCCGGCTCGGCAAACACGGCCGGTACCACAATCTAGCCAGCAGCGAGTCGACAGACGGAAGGAAAGGGTCGCACAGACGATTGCAGCCTCTCACATCCGGTGTCCAGTCCTCAGGGCCCGCCAGGCACAGCGCACTCGCCCCGTACCCCTTCAGCAGGAAACGGTGACCCCATTGTCGCCAGCCGCCGATGTCCCAGATGACGGCGGCACTTCAAGTGCAGTGAGGCGAGAGATCACGGCGTATTGAAACACACAGGTGAGCAAATTGTGGAGGGATGAGAAGCAGGGATGAGAATCGAGGCGGGGTGATAATCGATGCAAACTTGCTATACAAGGACGGAACATTTTAACACACAACCGCATTCGCTTCGCGAACATTGTGCGTCGTTTTGATAACGTGACTTTACAAGTTCTCGTAACTGAGTAAATACAAAGTTTTCACCGGCAGCTTCCCTCCACCCTCCCTTTTCTTTTCGTTCTGACCAGCGCACGCTCTTTCATCACACTGACTGCCAGTGCATCTGCATAATGTTGCATCATCACCCGTCGTCACCGGAAGGACAGCGAGACTGTGGACTGTGGCGCCGGCCAGCCGTCCGATGGGAGGCTCATATCCCCGACACGGCCCGCACATTACCTGCAGCGAGGTGTCAATGGTCGGCGACGCGTCCTTGGTGCTGCTGGCCTCCTTCTCCGGTGTCTTCTCAGCCGGCTTGTCGGATTTGCCATCGTGCGCGCCCTGCCAGGCCGGATAAGAGCCGTCACGGACAGTGGTCACACGTGCGAATGGTGGAACGGGGGTATGTATAGCGGATAGGGGTTATATGGGCCATCAGGCTTGGATATCAGACCAATATACCGTCAACGGGCAGGGGAATAAGTTTATGATAGGCACTGACAGTAGGTATACTAAAATAAAACGGCATGCATATGCGACAGATTTCGATACTGTACAAAATTTACATATTTCCTCGAGATATACCTATAACCTAGTATGAGTATGACGGAAGTATGACGGCTTCATCCGAAGCCGTGCCTATTAAACTGTTCTGGAGCTTCATGTGTTCGGCTGGATTTTATCGATCCGAAGCTGATTGGGCTAGTTTTGTGAAGCATGTTTATTTTGGTGCGGGGTAGGTGACCGGGCTATCAGAGATCGAACGAACCGAGGCGGACTCTTAAGTGGTACCGATTAGATATGGAACAGCTCGGGATGTTGAAGGAGAGGTCATCGCCATTAATTTCATCTCGAACTTATAAGTGAAGACTTTGAAGGGGGTGACATCTCGCTTTTAAGGGTAGGTATCCGTTTGGGTCATAGATAGACAAATATGAGTTTTTCGTGAACCGAGTCGAAGTCTGCGTTAAAATTTGAAGAGGCGGTTCACGGGTTCAGCACTTAAATTATCACAAATTTACGAAGTCATCAAATGGCACATGCAGCGAATTATACATCTTGACTGCACATATGTCCACCGAAGCGTCCAAATGTCAAGAAGACTCTAGCCTAGATCGCCAATACCTATGACGGAAAGTCTCTGATTTTGGGCTGCCAAATGTGTCCGGAATACTCTGATCTCGGACCGTCAGAAGTATATGACTCGTGTCCGAATCAAGACACCTCATCTATATCGGAGGTACGGTGTCCGAGGCGAGAGATCCCATCTGCCGAGATCAGAGGGGCCGCCAAGATAACCTGTCAGTATCGACATGCGTCCAGGTGTCCAGTGGTGGCTATAACGGACGCGGGCGCCGATCACACCTCGGTCGGAGAGAGCAAGGGGGGGGGGGGGCTGGCATCGAAAACCGGGAACGGAACCCGAGTTGGGATCGGGACAGGAGTCGGAATCAAGGACTGGGCCTAAAACCAGGAATTGGAAACCGGGAACGGGAGCAGGGGTTTCTATCAAATCAGGCTAAACGTAAGAAAGCTGGGATTACGCTATGATATGCTGGATTTGTTTCAAGAACTAAGCAACGGGACCGTCTTCACGGGTCTTACTGCGTACATGAATACTGAGAATACATACACATTACACATCTGCACACACCCATCTCCAGAGGTTAGCACCATCTCCAGAAGCGGTTAGACACAGTTCAGCCTTAACGAATACAACCAACAACCGAACAATGGGCAGCAGACAATCCTGCAACCGGCACCAAGCGCATTCATCCGTACACCATTGCGGCGTCATGATGAGCCGACCGCCGCGTGTGTGGCGACTGCGTCCAGCGCGTGGACAGCAGCTGGAAAAGGCTGCGACGGGGGCAGCTGGAAAAGACTGCGGCGGGGGCAGCTGACATGGAATTGGCCACTCATGAGTATTGACTCATCGGCCAGGAAGTGAGCTGTGCAGCATGTAATGAGAATGACTGGTCGGCCAGTGAGTCAGTCAGAGGTACCAGACACAGCCCTGGGGCGAGGTCAGGGAGGCAGCTGGCGTATGTTCAGAGTGGGACTCCAAGACACTCCCCGGTGTGAGGTCAGAGTGACTCCCTGACACTCCCCGGTGTGAGGTCAGAGTGACTCCCTGACACTCCCCGGGTGTGAGGTCATAAAAAAGGAGTGACTCCCTGACACTTCCCGGTGTGAAGGTCAGAGTTGACTCCTGACACTCCCCCGGTGGGAAGGTCAGAAGTGACTCCTGAACACTCCCGGTGTGAGGTCAGAGTGATCCGCTGACACTCCCCGGTGGGAAAGGTCCAGAGGTGAACTCCTGACACTGCCCCGGTGTGAGGTCAGAGTGACTTCCTGACACTCCCTGGTGTGAGGTCGAGTGACTCCTGACACTCCCGCGGTGTGAGCGTCAGAGTGACTCCTGACACTTCCCCGTGGAGGTCCAGAGTGATCCTGACACTCCCGGTGTGAGGTCAGAGTGACTCCCCGAACTCCCCGGTGGTGAGGTCAAAGTGACTCCCTGACATCCCCGGTGGTTTGAGGTCAAGAAGTGACTCCCTGACACTCCCCGGTGTGAGGTCAGAGGACTCCCTGCACTCCCCGGGGTGTGAGGTAGAGTGACTCCTGACAACTCCCCGGTGCGAGTCAGACCCCCTGACACTCCCCGGTTGAGGTCAAGGTGACTCCCTGACACTCCCGGTGTGAGGTCAGAGTGACTCCCTGACACTCCGGTGGTGAGGTCAGAGTGACTCCCTGACACTCCCGGTGTGAGGTCAGAAGTGACTCCTGACACTCCCTGGTGTGAGGTCAGAGTGACTCTGACACTCCCGGCTGTGAGGTCAGAAGTGACCCCTGAACTCCCCGGTGTGAGGTACAGAGTGACTCCCTGACACTCCCCGGTGTGAGGTCGAGTGACTCCCTGACAGCTCCCCGGTGTGGGTCAGAGTGACCCCTGAACTCCCGGTGTGAGGTCAGAGTAACTCCTGACACTGTACCCCCGGTGTTGAGGGTCCAAGCTGATCCAACGACACTCCCGGCTGTGAGGTCAGAGTGACTCCCGACACTCCCCCCCGGTTGGAGGTCAGAGTGACTCCTGAAACACTCCCCGCGTGTGAGGTCAGAGTGACTCCCTGACACTCCCCGGGCGAGGTCAGAGTGACTCCTGACACTCCCGGTGTGGGGGAAAGGTCAGACTCCCCTGACACCCCCGGTGCGAGGTCCAGAGTGACTCCCTGAACTCCCCGGTGTGAGGTCAGAGTGACTCCTGACACTCCCCCGGTGTGAGGTCAAGTGACTCACTGACACTCCCGGTGTGAGGTCAGAGTGACTCCCTGACACTCCCCGGTGTGAGGTCAGAGTGACTCCCTGACACTCCCCGGTGCGAGGTAGACTCCCTGAACACTCCCCGGTGTGAGGTCAGAGTGACTCCCTACACTGCCCCGGTGTGAGGTAGAGTGACTCCTGACACTCCCTGGTGTGAGGTCAGAGTGACTCCTGGACATCCCCGTGGTGAGGTCAGAGTGACCTCCCTGACACTCCCGGTGTGAGGTCAGAGTGACTTCCTGACACTCCCCGCAAATGTGAGGTAAGGGTGACTTCCGCTGAACACTCCCCTGTGTGACGGTTCAGGGTGACTCCTGACACTCCGATGTGAGGTCAGAGTGACCCCTGACCACTCCCCGTGTGAGGTCAAGAGTGACCCCTGACACTCCCCGTGTGAGGTCAGAGTGACTCCCCTGACACTCCCGGTGTGAGGTCAGAGTGACTCCCTGACATCCCCGGTGTGAGGTCAGAGTGAAACTTCCAGATAGTTGCCCACGTGAGCTCTCTGAGTAACACACGCAGACACTCCCCGGGTGTGAGGTCGAGTGACTTCCCTGAGACACTCCCGGTGTGAGGTCAGAGTGAACTCCCTCACTCCTGGGTGTGAGGTCCAGAGTGACTCCCTGGACATCCCGTGTGAGGTTCAGAGTGATCCTTGACACCCCCGGTGTGAGGTTCAGAGTGCTCCCTGACCACTCCCCCGGTGTGAGGTCAGAGTTGACTCCCTGACACTCCCTGGTGTGAGGTCCCGAGTGACTCCTGACATCCCCGGTGTGAGGTCAGAGTGACTCCTGACACTCCCGGTGTGAGGTCAGAGTGACTCCCTGACAACTCCCCGGTGTGAGGTCAGAGTGGACTCCCTGACACTCCCCGGTGTGAGGTTCAGAGTTGACTCCTGACACTCCCCGTGTGAGGTCAGAGTGACTCCCTGACACTCCCTGGTGGTGAGGTCAAGAGTGACTCCCTGAACTCCCCTGTGTGAGGTCAGGGTGACTCCCTGACACTCCCCGATGTGAGGTCAGAGTGACTCCCTGACACTCCCCGGTGTGAGGTCAGAGTGACTCCCTGACACTCCCTGGTGTGAGGTCAGAGTGACTCCCTGACACTCCCCGGTGTGAGGTCAGAGTGACTCCCTGACACTCCCCCCGGTGTGAGGTCAGAGTGAAGACTTCCAGATAGTTGCCCACGTGAGCTCTCTGAGTAACACACGCAGACACTCCCCGGTCATGAGCTCAGCGTGGGTTAATCCAGACCCCAGGGCTCCTCTCCCCAGCAGACTGGTTATTGATTATTCAACTTTTTTGGAACGGTTTCAATCTCGATTCATTTCGGAACATAAATAATTCAATCACCGTTTGATTCATATATAACAATTTTCAGAAATGATTTTTCCCGATTATTATTTTCATTCATTGAAGTTTTATTCAACATTGAAACAACATTGAACAATCTTTTCATGCAATCAGCCTTGTTTCTATGCAAGTTTCATTCAATTAAGATTCATGAATCAAAAGATCTGATTGCGAATAAATTGTATTTTTATTCAAGGGATTTCGATTGAACGATTCCAATTGACTCAATCAGAGTCGAATCATAACCAGTATGCCCCCCCCCCCGTGGTGAGCTCAGGAGCGGATACTCCCCAGACCCTCCCCGACGTGAGCTCAGTGGCGCTCCCCGACCTTGACCTACGGACCCGCTGTAATCCGTTACCTGTCCTGCTAGCTGCCGGACTGTGACCGAGGTCTTCGATGCTAGTTAAGATTTGGCGGTCGGTGCCGGCACGCACCGGGATATAAACATCAATGATTTGCTATAAAGGACAGTTTTCACCGGACAGTATGAGGAATCAAAATGACCGTTGGTCTTGGAGGGTATTGCTTAGTTTCTCAGCTTTGCATTTGTGTCTCAGAGTGCATATGCAATCATAGCGGCGACTAGCATTATGCCCCTGACATCACCCACGGTCACGCTGGTGCTTGCGTAATATTCATATATATGACACCTCAATGCTCTGTCAGTACTCAGTACCAATATCAGATCAACACTTGATTGATATGTACACAAAACAAGTACACAAACATGAAATATGCATTTCTGCCTACAAAAGCGGGAGAAGCTCTGATGTTATAGGTAATGGAAGAGTTGAGGAGTGGAAGAGGGCATGGCTTGATTATAGTTGCCCTTCCACCGCTGTCAGGGCTGCAGCGTTGCTCTGAAATTGGAGTAGCGTTATCATTCCGTCACCAAACCAAGCCCATCAGTTAGTCACTCCAAACACCGGATCTATACAGCGCCGGGTGAGTCAGTTGTGAGCGTCCCGAACCACCAAAGGCGTTAGACGATCTACAGCGGAGCTCGCCCGCCTCCAGAGTCCACCGAAACCCGTCCACTTCCACCAAACGAAGCTGCGGCGAGGTCAGCCGGCGCCGTCACCTTCAACGTCCACCACCAACCAACCTCAGACGGAGTCATCTCCGGGGCCTTCTCTTCTGCCGGCTTCTCTTCTGCAGGCTTCTCTTCTTCGGGACTCTTTTCTGCGGGATTTTCTTCCGTGGGCTTCTCAGCAGGCTTATCCTCTGCGGGTTTGTCTTCCGCAGGCTCAGCCTCCGGCTGTTCGGCCGACTTGACCTCCGGCTCCGACTTGACCTCAAGCTCTGGTGCAGACTCGGCTGGCGGCGGCACTTCAGAGTTCTCCGGCTCGGCGGGGGCGGGGGCGGGGGCGGGGGCGGGGGCGGGGGCGGCGGGGCTCTGCTCCTCGGAAGCCAGCTCGGTTTTGGGCGGCACTGGCGGTGGCTCGTCACTTCCGTCACCCTGTGCCGCCAGCGTCAGACTGTCCTCGATAGAGAGCTGATTCTGAAAACAGCCCGCCCGTCAGCTCAGCTGCTGAGTCTGGAAACAGCCACGTCAGCTCAGCCGAGAACAGCCACGTCAGCTCAGCTGAGAACAGCCGCGTCAGCTCAGCTGAGAACAGCCACGTCAGCTCAGCTGAGAACAGCACGCGTTCCAGCTGAGCTGCGGACTCGAGCTGGGTCAGCAGGCCGCCCCTGAAATCCTCCATCGGATCAGGCGGATCAGCGTGACGGCCGTGCTGAAAACAGTGTCATGGGGCCTGGAAGGAGTACCATCGAGTCAGAGAGCCGGGTCACGGAGCACGGGTACCTACACTGCACACATTAACAACGGGAGGTACACGGAGGACGGGGGCTACACATCACAGTACACACTGCACAGCAAAGGGGAGGTACTGAGGCGTACACTGTACAGTGCACATACACTACACCGCGGAGGATGCCATGGGTACCGACACAGTACACTACGGGTGAGAGGCCGAGTCATGGTTCTGAGTTCTCTGCAGATGCAGAAGTGACACATACCCAGCCCCAGTGCTATCGATGTTTACGGGTGACATGTGTATACAGATGAGTGGTGCTGTCCCGGGTGAACATCTGCTGTGCTGCGTTCAGCAGAATCGTTCAGTGCTGGTGCTCTGCGTCAGGTCAGTGATGGCTTCCAGACGTGGTGTTGTCAGAGGACTTAAATCAAGCGATACATGTCGTGTGACGAGCATGTCAACATGTATACTTATTCCACGCATGGTCGAGGAAACGTTAAGATAGTACGCTGAATGAAAACAGTGCTCGGTTCTAGACAATGCCCATCGCTCAATCCCGAATACCAACAGATCAACGTCACATCAGTCCTTCGGTCAAATAGCTATGCAGCATTCGTCGTCTCAGATCCGCTGAAGGTTGCAATGCAAACTTCCCCAAGGTTGCAGCGTGATAAACGAGTTATCTCTCTACTTGTCACCGTCGATTAACTGCGACGTTTTACGCTCAACTGACAGGGCGACGCCAACATTTCCACGCCGCACCAAACGCTGAAGAAGGACAACTGCTCACGACTTGGAAGGAATTAGCCGATCGTTAGCAAGTTCATCGGTGCCGCGATGTTACATAACACCAGCACTAGAAGCATCAACACCCCGCGCCGTGCCGCTCGCGCTGGTTCCCAGTGTTTACCGCAGCGGAGCGTGCCTGGACCATCCGGTCGGCCGGCTGCAATCAGAACCGGTCTCTCGGAGTTGACCGCCGTTTGTTCGGATGGCACGTCGCCCATTGTACTTGTGATTAGCTTCTGTCGGGGAGGGGAGAGGGGAGCGTCGGGGAGAACGTGGAGGGTTATGCAACACGTTCACCCATGATCGTGAGCCCAACAACATTACAGCTCCGACCTCGCTGCTGTTGGGTGTAGTTATACAACGTTCATTGTTCGGCCGTGCAGCGATGAGGGTGAATCGTGGTGGGTTTCCTGGCACCGTGCCTAACGCGGAGACACGGGCGGCCGGAGGTCGCTGTACTGAACAGCAGTGACCGGGGCCGATGATGATGATGATTATTGGGGGTTCAGGGCGGGCCGACAACAAAGGTCACATGCCGCCGCCCAGGACCGGAGCTGTCTGTACTGAACAGCAGTGACCGGGGCCGGGCCCAGGACCGGAGCTGGATGCAATGAAGGAACAACACAGCCTCCGGGTAGCACCTCCGGGCCTTAGCACCCCACCCACGCTCTAAACAGAGGCCAGAGCCCGAGAGAAGGACGGGGTGCGGTGGAGAAACTAACAGCCTCCCGGGTGTACCGGCAGCAGCGGCCTCGGCACTGAGCACATTCAACGCCCACGCTCTGAACGGACAGGGCGGGTCAGAACCGGCTCCGGCAGAGGCAACGGCCGGCCAAGGTCCGATATGCATACATACGACTCCCGTGATCGAGAGGTAGGCGTCACAACTCACCAGCCAGCAGGCGACGAATCGTTCGCCCGTGAGGAATGGCAAACCGCCAACGAAACAGTGATTTATAGAGGCCCTCTTCAAATGGTACACAACAACAAGCCGTGCAGTCAGGCAGTAGAACGAGGAGTGGCAAGACGCGACCGCAAGAATGTCGGGCATTAACTGGTCAATTTACCTCGAGCCGAACCTGAACTCGCTGACTGCATTACTGCTACAAAACAAGCGAAGCTATGCCAAACATATGCAATACCCGGACGCATTGATGATGTCCGACCTTGTCACCTAGGTCATGTCAAACAGGCACGCAGCGCGCCGAAAAGGACCCACCGGGCCTCCAGGGGGGGGGGGGGCGGCTGCCGCCCCCTTGGCTACGTGCCTGATGTCAATGGTAAAGTGGTGACTTCTGACTGGTGAGGCACATGATCTGGCAACGTCACGCTGACGGGGTTTTCATCGTTTCCTTCTTCTGCTCGCACTAAATTGCCAAGGCGTTAGCGCAGTCACGCTTCTTGCACCAAACGGAGAGCGCGTCGCAGACTAAGGAGCTTCAAGGTCGACTCGCGTCATCGCGCAGCAACCAACCCACTGAAGGTGACCGCCGTCACCTTCAGTTCAAAACACCGCCACGGGCACCGTCTTAGAGGACCGTGGGCGGCAGGCAATGGATGACACATGCGTCTCAGAGGGCTGACGTCAGCCCAGCCAATCGCCGCACCTCAGACAAACAGGCGTCACACGGCATATTCACCACGCTGTGTCGTCCGCCGCCCGCGTCGCATGCGAACACAAGACAACACAATGGCTGAATGCTGATTGGGTCTCATTAGGGTCGCGGCCTTCCTCCTGCAGTCTGCTGATTTGCCAGCCCCCCGACCAAACAATGAACACTCGAATATGATGCACAATGCACACTGAGTATGATGCAAGCAAGTTGGCTGGCGCATATCCTTGGTTTGCACACGGCGCTGTGAATATATTACACTCGTAGTGTAGTACCATACCAATTACATAGGTTTAGTAGACTGACCACTGCACTGGTAGGACTCGTTAGATCTTACCCATGGGACGTGATTGATCACATCTAATGTAAAATTAATCTTCAAATAGGAACTGCACGCATCGACTGCGTCGTTCTTCCGCAGCTGTACAGTCCACTGCACATCACAAACTCGCCGGCTCCCCTCCCCTCCCTCCCCTCCCCCACAGACAGTTCCGTCTGTGATGCACTGCACGCCCACAGTCAGCTTCGGGCTAGCCGCCGCCCGACGCCAGGGGGCGCCGAGCTCGGCAAAAACGGCGCAGAAAAACCGGCCGTGCGGCGCCGGCGGCGCGGCCGAGACGAGCAGCGGCTTTGCACGCGGTGCGGTCGCCGCGGTCGCCGCGCGGCCTCCACAGCTGACTTCTGGCCGGACGGTGACCAGCGCGGGCCGCCCGCTGGAATGTGGTATCCGCCGCGTCGACCCGGGCCGGCCGGGACAGGCAGGCCCGCCGTCAGCAGAGGCTCGGGCTGGCTCAGCGAGAGCGCCGGGGTGATGGAGAACGTACGTGCGGTGACCGCAAGGGGCAACAACCGGCAACGCCAACACGGTGGCAGGCGGCAGCGCGAGTCAGAGCTGCGATCTGCACGAGCTGCGGAGTCAGTCGGGGATGCTGACACGTACCCGGGAGATTTAGCTGCGTCAGATCTGGTAGTGCATTCGGCCTGATTATGTTATGGTTCCGAGGAGTGGCATTTGCCAGACCGTGCTCTGCACCGTCTGCGTTTGGTGTCTGCAGTCCGTCAGTCGCCGCACCTTGTATTGTGTCATATGTCACCCAGTCGACGGTGGAGAGGAAAGTGAGGACTCGACCCCCTCCCGGCCTCGCGACCCGCTCACAATGGGTTACACCACTGCCTGATGGTCCGCCAGTCACCAGTCACCAGTCACCGGTCACCGGTCACCGGTCACCGGTCACCGGTCACCGGTCACCGGTCACCAGTCACCAGTCACCAGTCACCAGTCACCACTACCAGACAACACTCAGCAGGCACTAATTACCCGTCACCCGCCTCCAGCGCCCGCTCACATGCCGGTGCTGTGGGGGCCTCGGTGGCATCAGAGAGAGGTCGAACAGAGCCGGCCAGTGGTTAACTTTAGCTGCAGCGTCACTGCACGTACGACATGAACTGTCGGACAACAATAGTACCGCGGCTACCCGCCGGCGATGTGCTGAATTATGACGGTGACTCCAGCACTGGAGCTGAATTCGTAAATAGTGTGGTGCTGACATAATGCCGACTTGAAAGGGTGACAGGGAAGGCGTTAGGCGACATCAAGAGAGGAGTGAGGACAGCTCGAGAGGCGAGGCGATGAATTTCTACTTCTATTGACATTGAGCCTGTGCGCCACCAAGGTCACACAGCAAACTATTCGTCGGGCCGCTTCAACACCACCATTGCGCACTAGTGGTGGTAGTGGTGGCGCACTAGCGGTGGTAAATAAACCATGGATGACAGCTGGATTGGAAACCTCCCGCCCGTGGCCGACCAAACGACATACAGGAAACTGCCGCGGCTTTATCATTAGAACACACACAGGAACCTTGGCCGGCGCTTGTCGCCCATGGTACAAGGTGCAGACGGCGATTTCCGATTCAATACGTATTCTATTCAATTATCTCATCCATGAATAAACTATGCATCCACTGTGCCAATACCAACTCTCACACACAGACCCACAGGCATAAAACATTGTCGAGATATGAATGTTTGCAGGCGGTAAAAGACCCCTTTGAAATCGCGTAATTGATCTGCTTTCACGGGCCGGTCGGCTGCATTCTGGGAGAACAGAGCCGTTTTGGTGTGGTGGCTGTGTGGTGTTGGTACAACTGCAGCCGAATATCCCGTATATCACACTTATCGCGGCCAATCGCACGTGAAATGTCACGCACCGATGCAGATGTGATCAACAGCGGCTTTCCGTGAAACCAGACGGACAGTTTAGGCGGTTTTCGCTGCTAACGCTGACCTTGATACAGACCTGGAGTTAATTCGTCAACATGTGAAGAGCAGTGACCTGCATGCTGCACAGACAAATGCAACAGCAATCGACGCAAATATCAAGCGTACAAATTTAGCATACGCTATACCGAGTTAACCTGATGAAATATTATTATCGTTACAGCAACTGTCACCTTGCAAGTGCGGACTCACTGATGCAGGAACGTAGGAACGTCACGAAAAGTGGGTGCTTGGGGGGGGGGGGCAGTACAACTTAGAGTTCAGTCTTGAGGAACCAACCCCTCCATGGAACATTTTTTGCAATATTTGGGCATTGCGTCTTGGCAAACCTTTTTGCCATCACAAACTTTTTCTCCACAAAAAACAAGAACAGGATTTTAGCAACACAAAAATACCAACAAGCGAGGAAGCCAGCCCCCTCTTCCTACGCCTATGCACTGAATACTGATGTTACTTCGTATTGCACTGCTCAATCCCAGGTCTGATTTGATAGGCATCACGACTTCGTTTGACCACTGTGAGCAAACTATATTTGGACACTGCGACTATGTGGCCTAGGTCAGCAAAAACACGACATGCAGCCAGGCGGCCTATGGTGGATTCGGTACATCGGTGCTGCATGCTTGCATCGAAGATGGAAGCAAGGCAAATCTTCTGATTATGCCGGATACAAATTACGACACTCTTTCTCGTCCATCGGCCACGGCGGGTAACTGTCTTCGGACAGTTACCTCGGACAGATTGTCACTTCGGACTGAGTGGTTCACCACAGAACGCAGAGCCAGCTCGCCGACTCGATCCCGCCAAACTCCAGTGCCTTGCTCCAGGCGGTAACTCCGACAGAGGCCGTCCTTTGTGCGACTGTCCACTGCCTGAGGCGAATCGTGAGCCTGTCGGCAGCCCGAGGGGATCGTGAGCGGCTCACGATCCGGTGAGGGAGTCGGTTCTCTCTACAGCCGGATTCCCTCGGGGCGGGCAGCATCATGACGTCACGGCGCCTGTTCACCTTGAGAAGTCGCCGTAAAAACCAGGCCGGCGGGAGCCGCGGGAGCGCTGCCGGTTGGAGAAGACAGGGAGATGCAGGGAGCAGGGGGAAAGGGTAGGGAACAGGGGACAGGGGAGCAGGGGAACAGGAGCAGGGGAGCGAGCAGGGGAGCAGGGGAGCAGGGGAGCAGGGGAGCAGGGGAGCAGGGGAGCAGGGGAGCAGGGGAGCAGGGGATACGGGAGCAGGGAGACGGGAACGCTGCGGGTCGGATGACATGGGAAGCCGGGAGCAGGGACTGAGAGCCGAGGACCGGGGAGACGGTTTCGGCACCGGTTCTGGCAAACGTATGGCAACATTCATAGGCGGAACGGGGGGGGACCGTGCCCCCTTGAATCTGCAAGGGGGGGCACACATATCAAAGTGCCCCCCTTAAATCTTGCATGGCCAAGGTATATGAGTTAGGTTTAATTATCAAATTATCGGAACACATTTATATAATGCCGTAAATATTTACGAACGTGATAATGCTCGTGGAAAAACGATAAATGTTGGAAAAATCGTAGAAAATCGAGTTTTTAGGCCAATTGCAAACGAAAAAAACCCAAAAGAAAGGAAATCACATTGTCTTTTAAATGGTTATCTCGTAGTGGCGTTTTTTAACCCTTGAAATGCCAAAAATGTGTTTTAAATAAGTTTTTCACAAATTCAATAAATTTCTAGGCAATAAAAAGGTGTCTTTATACGTATTTATAGGCGGCAGAATGGGGGAGAGGGCACCGGGGCAGGGACACCGTGCCCCCTTTAATCTGCAAGGGGCTCACATATCAAAGTGTCCTCTTTGAATCTAGTATGACCAAGTTATATGATTTAGGTCTAATTATCAAATTATGGGAACACATTTATATAATGCCGTAAATATTTACAAACGTTACACTGCTTGTGGAAAAACCGTAAATGTGTGTGTTTTTTTAATCGTAGAAAATCGAGTTTTTAAGCAAATTGCAAACGAAAAAGACAAAGAGAGGAAATCACATCTTCTTTCAAATGGTTATCTCGGATTCATAGGCAGCGGAAAGGGGGGGGGGGCACCAGGTCCCCCTTGAATCTGCAAGGGGGCACACATATCAAAGTGCCCCCCTAAAATCTGGTATGGCCAAGGTATATGATTTAGGTCTAATTATCAAATTATAGGAACACATATATAATGCCGTAATTATTTACGAACGTGATAATGCTCGTGGAAAAACGATAAATGTTGGAAAAATCGTAGAAAATCGAGTTTTTAAGCCAATTGCACAAAAAAAGAACACCAAAAGAAAGGAAATCACATCGCCTTCAAAATGATTATCTCGGATTTGCATTTATTATTATTTCAAATTTCAAACTGTGTTTTAAACAAGTTTTTCACAAAATCAACAAATTTCTAGCTGTTCAAAAAAGTATCTTAAAACATATTTGAGAGCACCTCGTTTGGACAAAATGCAAACCAAATTTCAAACAATATATTTACTTTTGACTGACTTATGGCTTCCTAACTATAAGTAACTCATGACGTAATTTTTATAAGTTAATTTTTTTGCTTGTAGTGATCAGATATACATTAACGGGACTATCTCAAGCAGTAGGTAAGTACAAACCACTTCATCGAACACTGAAGAGATTATTTGTGTTCTCTCACGAAGAGCTATCAACAAATGGAATGCCTATATTAATAAATAAGTAAGTCAGAAGTTCAAGAATAATATGCCAATTTGAAACAAGATAGATAAACTTAGCAGAACTGACAAACCAGAAACAAGTAAAGTAAAATATTGGGTTTTGGATGCAAAGTACGTAACATGATATAGGCTGGACAGGGGCGCAGTCAGACCTTCGACAAGGGGGCACGGCATCTCCAGAGGCCCCCTCGGCAAAAGTGCCCCCCGAAAATGGCGCGAAAAAATCATTCCGGATTGAAACCCCTATATTTTGCAGGACCCCTAAGAATTCGCAAACAGGGACGTCGCTGATAATTTTTTAGTGTGAAAGTCGGCCCGAGGGGGAGGGGCACGTAACCCCTCTGACCCCCGGCTGCACCCCTAGGGTTGCAACATAGACTGCAAAGTCTCCCGACCATGCCCATAACTATCCTTATTCCAGATACAAACAATACAATGCAACCGTGGTATTTTTTTAGACAAAACTGTTCATGAAGCATGCCCTTTTATTTAGATTAACCAATTTTAAATAATGACTTAATGTTACCTGACCTTGACTTTATTTGGAGTCAGATTGTGAAAATAGCTGCTATCGAATTATACGTCTGAAATAACCCATAAAACATGCGTCGCATGGCTTTCGTATATCTCTTGAAAATAGTGACCTTTTGTAACCTGATCTTGACCTTTGCTTACAAATTCACTTAAGCTGAAGTGTGAGATGCATTGATACCTTTTGAACACTTTGTATGATAATAGCAACACATAAGGCTGTAGAAGTATGGTCAAAACTCAAATACCATATACTATATATATATATATTATTATAATATATATAATAATAATATTATAAAAATATGTGTATTATATATAAATGATATATATATATTGTATATATATATATATCATATATATTATAATTTAAATATTATATATATATAATATATATATATATATATATGTAATATATTATATTATATTATATATATAATATATATCTGTATATATATATTTATATATATTGCCTTTCCCAGTGCCCATGCAGCACATTCCTCAGGACCTTGACCTGACTGTGAGCTAACAGGTGACCTTATTTTTAGAATGTCCCGTATGCTTTGGATGCGTCTCACTTTAAGCTTTCGATTGCCGCCTCTCGCGTCTCGCTGTGTTTATTTGTTCGGAAGATAACGAGGAGGCAAAATCTGCCTCCCCTATAGCAAGGCGTGTTCGGCTGAATACCCCAGCGGGGTGCGGGTTAACCCGCACAGTGGCGGATACAGGATTTTCAGTGAGGGTTGTTGCAGGCCCGGGGGTGCATTTTTTGGCACCCGAAGAGGCGCTATGTATGTTTTTCTTTATCTGTAGGGGCTAAAACCCCAAAATTACGCAAATCCAAGAGAGCAAATTTGAAGAGAATGTTATTTCCTTTCTTTTGACGCTTTTTATTTGCAATTTGCATCAAAAGTCGATTTTCTAGGGTTTTACAATATTTATCGAGATACTTTTTGGGCGTCGGGGTACACTCCTCGGAATCAGGGGGGGCTACATGGGTTTAGGGGCGTTCTAAATGGGTTTTATAAGAGCGCCCTCCACGGTTTTGGGTTGCCCTCCATGGGTTTGGGGGCACCTGCAGCGCCCAGATTGCGCCTTCGGCGAAGGGGTCAGAATTTCCATTGAGGGGGATTCCATTCCAAGTTCTCCCTCCTGGATCCGCCCCTGAACCCGCGCCACGTTTTTTTAATCAATATCTTGTAAATTATAACAGATATTAACGTAGAATTTGCAGTACATTGATGTAGTACTTTGGGAGATGATGACGTTTTATTTATGTTTTATAGTGTCATGTCATGCAATGTTTGAAGGAAGACGATAAATGATTGAAAATCCGTAGAAAAGTGAGTTTTGATAAAAATTGCATATAAAAAATAAAAAATTATATTACATTTTAGTTAAATGGTTATCAGAACTTGGGAAGTATAGGGTTTTGACCCCCAAGATTACAAAAACTTTTTTGTTTGAAAATTGACACATTTTTGTGAAGATATAAAACATAAAATATATACACATTAGAGAAAGAAATAAGGAAGATTCCTATCCAAACCAAATTACAAAGCAACAACTAAATTGTAGACTGACTTATGACATTCAAGTAGGTAAAAGAAACTCATTACATAATTTTTTAAGCTGCATTTTGTATAGTGTTTAGATACAGAACAATAAATGTCACTGTCTTATTTCCGAGACAAAACTGATCTAGAAACACGTCTTTTTATTTTGATTGATCAATTTCAAATTTGAACTTTTGTGACATGACCTTGACCTTGTGAGGTAAGGTTGTAAAAATAAGTGCTTTATAACGCTTAAATGAAATAGTTCACCTTTTTTCAAACACCATTTGACTATATTTTGAAATACAACTTCTTTTCATTATGCCAAAAATAGCCATACATCGCGCCGATTCAGGACAGAAGGACGTAATATTATTTTATCAGAAACGTATATGCTACCTCCGCAACGTCAAACGTGGCTCACCCAATCAGATATTCGGAAGTAGTCGCGTAAGATTACTGCATAGCCTCTGCCTAAGTGCGTAGGGCCCACATTCATGACATTTATTCGACAAAAAGTCAAATATATTCGGCTGGAGGGGCTCTCCAGCCGATTTTTTTTTTGTAATATAGAAATGTAATAGAATATATTTGACTATTGATATACTTTTTCAGCCCAGAAAACTTATAGTTAGGGGTTTTTCAACACGGGCTACAAAACTGCTATCTCAGTTCAAAACCCATGTTGAAGGTGAACTATTTCCTGTAACGTGTAAATAACCCATAATTTATGGGTTATTTATGGTCCATAAAAGATATGTTGCGTGACTTTCGTATATATTTTGCTATTTGTTACCAGACCTTGACCTGGAGGACTTACAGTGTCAATTTCGATTATGTGGAAGATGCAATATACCTTTGAGAGCGCTTTGTGCATACGTCATATTTTGTAGGTTATATATATATATATATATATATATATATATATTATATAAGCGCATATAGCCGCACGACCAGATATCTTGCCAAGAGGGGGCACGGGAC